>CAMOHE010029756.1:0-32121 GCA_946598075.1 Artocarpus hirsutus | reverse complement strand
TTTTTTTTTTAAATGTATAGGCGGGCGGGTTCGGGTTGAACCCGCCCGCAAAAGTTTAAAACCAAACCCGCCCACCAAATATATTGGTGGGCGGGTTCAACCCGCCCGCCAGTAGGTTGTTAACAAAAACCCGCTTTTTTCAAGATGGGCGGGCGCGGGCGCGGGCGGTTGGCGGGTGCGGGGCGGTTTTTGAACAGCCCTAATTATTGGTGTTTAGCTTTCAAGAAACACATGCATTTTTTAAAATATCCAAGTGTCTTGATAATTAACTAGATCAACGATTCAAAAAAAGGCAAATGGAATTATGATTGAATAGAAGAAGGAAAGAGCAACTATACCACAGACTTCTTTTCACCCCTAAATGAACCTTAGCAGGGGAGGAAAAAAATGAGCTTACGGTGGAGAACATTAAGGTGTTTGGAAAGGTAATGAGAACCAGTGGTTAAAACTACTTTATTGTAACATGTGAGAGTTTTACATTATAGTAATTTTTTTTATTGTTATTGTAACATATGAGAGTTTTATACTCTTTATAACTGAGTTTGTATTAAAAACTACATCAAACATAGGGTAAAACTCTCGGATCTAAGGATGGAAAATTTTAGTTAGATTTGAGTCATTGCTAAAACATAGAGAGCACTGAATAAGAATTAGACCTACTACATGCAATTAAAATCTAATTACAACTTTAATTGTAAAAATAAAATTGAAAAACAATCAGATCCTCTCAAAAACACAAAAAAAGAAAGCAACAACGAGTCCATTTAGCTCCTCCTCCGTTCTCCACCGTTGGACCCAAACCACTGTCGAGCCCAACCCAGCTCTGGCAAGATTCATGAAATCCTGACCAGCCACCATCGCGAGGCCTAACCTCGGTGACGATTCCCTTCTAACTCCTCCCTTCTCCACCGTTGCACCCAAACCATCGACGAGCCCAACCCAGTTCCGACTAGAGTCGTAAAATCCGGACTAGCCACCATCGTGAAGCCCAGCCTTGTTGTGTGTTTGGGAGTGATGAGAAAATTGGTGAAGAATGTCATTTTTCTTTCCACTTTCCTTCTTCATTGTTGTGTGTTTGTAGTGTCGATAGAATTGATGCAGAATCCTAAGGATTCTTTTCTTTTTTAACAGAAATTCTAGAGTATAGTTCCACGTAAGATCTGATCACTAACCCTAGAAAAAGAAATTCCCCAAATAGGATAGGAGGATTCGCAGTCAGAGTCGTCCCCTTTAACCTAGATGGCTAGGGCCCACCGAAATTAATAGTCACCACGCCGATCTTTGAGTACATTTCAAATTTAGGAAGATGAAATTTTGGGAACGTTCATGAACGGTTGGGTTATGGTCGGATTTTCTCCAAAAAAAAAAAAAAGTATTGTATTTTTAAGCATAATTTTTTGAATTTCTTCCATGTAGTTTGGGCGCTTGGGCTTAATAGCGAATGGCGGCTGCCGGCGGCAGACGAGAGAAGGAAGAATAATAGGGCAGAAACCCACCTCCCCCGCGAACGCTGCTCAGCCATGAACAGCCGCGAACCCATCACTCCCATCTCCGAAGCAAACCGCCAACGACAGCCTTGGACGCCAAATTTTTTCGTTGATGAAACCAATTTTTTGATTTTTGGGTTTGTTAAATTTTTTTTGGAATGAAGGGCACAGATTAAAAGTTTATAAGGTCAACGGTTGAGTTTTTTTTTGTGTGAATTGATATAAAAAAATGTATGATTTGATATGGTCAGTTTTATTTTAGTGTCTGTGAGCGATACAATTATGAACCATTAACTTAGAATTGGACAGTCTATTTCACATTCAACATGGATAAAGAATTTAACCATTTTCCACGACAATTTTTCCCAAAAAAATGCTTCTTTAAAAGAACACTCTCGTTTTGATAGTGTTTTTATTTTAGTTTTTGTTTTAAAAAAAATTAAAAATGAAAACATTTTAAAAAATATATTGGGATTGTTTTTGAAACTATGTTTGGTTATATATGATAGTGTTTTTTTTAAATATTGTTTAATAAAATTTTTTATTTGTATTATTAAAAACAAAAGAAAATGGTTTCCAAAAGGAACTGTTTCGGTGGTCTTCCTTTGCTCTAGTGGGTTGTGGATTTCGACGACGACGACAACTGACCCAGCCTTACCCTGACTGTCACAGGCGATGGATCCAACCCCACCCCCGATGGTCTCCTTTCTCTCTTTCTCACGTGCGACAGACAATCCCTACCCACAATGTTCTCCTTTCTCTCTTTCTCTCTCGCACGTGACGGACAGCCCCCACCCTTGACAGCCCCCCCAGCCACCCTTGACAGCCTTCCTCGACGACCCCAAATCCCTCACCTTCTCTCTCTCTCTATCTCACACTATGTCTCACGGCGATCGACACAGGTTGTCGAGGGCGACAAGCTTCGCTGCAAGAAGGGCGGCAAGATCGTTGGGTGAAGGGCCTGGGTTGGATGTCTCGTCGATGAAGGGTGGTTGGAGGGATGGCGGCAAAGGGTGGTAGAGGGATGATGGCCTCATCGGCCGAGGGGGGGTGGGGTTTCTGGTCTGAGTTTGGGAGAAAAAAAAAAGTGAAAACAAGTTTTTTTTTGTTTTTAATTTTGGGGTTTTTTTGAGTGTTTTTGAAATATTTTAGGCTAAAATTTTAACTAAACGTATTTTTAAAACCATTTCCATTTTTTATGTTTTTGAAAATGGAAAAACATTTTCAAAATCAAAAGCAAACAGCACATGCCGCTTGTTTTAAACTCTTTCTGCCGTATGAAATACAAGTTGGTTTTATTTATTTTTACAAGGAATAATGCAATACAAATCCATTACCCGATCATTAGACTTTCCAGTGGTTCTCCAACACCAATTAAAATAACTATTTTCTTTAAACTTTAAATAATATTGGGTATTCTTTAAGCAAATGCTTATTCAACATCAAAAACGAATAATAAAAAAAAGAAAAAACCGCAATTTGGTATTCATATTGACTAATTTTGTACATGGGACATTAGGTATGCTAGGACCCTAACTCGAAAAGCAGCTAAATACTAATAATAATACATTTTTTCCAGCTGGATCCTAATACCATTTTGTTTGAAAAACTACAAAAATTTCTAACAATATATACTTTTGCTATCCCTCTCTATACGAAATATTGAACATTAGAGGCTAATAAAAAAGATTTGTTGGATTTTTATGATCTAGGATTCCAGTGGGCAATGATTATTGGGTATTGTTAGTTGGACCTTACTTGTCACCAATGAGTGGCCACACTTTTTTTTCTCCTGCCAACCCTCAATCATGATCTTGCTGAAATAATCGCCACAAATTAGATTCTAGGAATATATTGAGTTTTTCACGCTCTAAATAGAATAGAAAAAAAATAAAATAATGATACTTGTTGAGGCAACAACCTATAACATTTAGGAAAACAAAAACCCAACACTGTTTTTAGTTACTTCAATTCAAATCAATACTTTTAATTATTATAATATAAAATTTTCACGTGCTACAATATATAAAAAATGAGATATAGTATAAAGCTTTCATATATCATGATGTTTGAACAAAAAATTTTAGTTCAAATACTTCCTTAAAATGTTTTAATATTTTAAAATAAATTGATTCAAGTTTTTCTTAAAAAGCACAAATAATGCAAAATCAGATTTCTTCCATATATCTTTTTAAAAAAATGAAATTGAAACCTCTTGGATAATCTACCATCACCCTCCCTCCATCTTCACCATTCATAGATCAACCATGCTTGGTCTCATGGAGAGCCACCAAGGTCAGGTATCACCTAGGCAACCGTCGTTGGTTCAACACGATAAGGATAGACATATGTCAAAAGTGGCATAATGGCCCAGCCCTAGGCATGGCATGTCAACCAGCAGAGTACCTAGACATCTACAAATAAACAAAAAAATCTTTTCATCCTTATAAGATTATAATCCCACTACTTATAAAACTATGGGCCTCAGTGTATTGTTTAGACTGAGCCCCATGACTTCATTAGTAGTGGGGTTATAACCCCATGAAATTAAATAGGATTGCTCCAAATAAACTTGAAAAAATTATTTGTTTTATAGAATAGAAACTACTAAAAATATACAAATATATATAAATTCATTAAAAAAATAAAATAAAACAATTAAAAGTACGCAAAAACATCAATACTGCTTCTATAACTTTACAATTCTCACTATGTTCACATAGATAAAATATTTAAGACACAAAAATACTTCTAAAAATCACTAAAAATTACTAAAGTATAAAAACACACTAAAAATACATAATTAAATATATTTTCATATTAAAACATAAAAAATGCTATTTTACACAAAAATACCTTAATTAAAGGATTCAACAACAAAGAAAAATAAAAAATGATGATATTTAGCCTCATAAAATGTGTATTTTTTGCGTGTTCATCAGCCACACATCTTGTAAGCTTCCATACAACTTTAGGTTTCTACAAGGACTTCATGTCAATGAGGGCCTTAATCTTCTCGGGGTTTGCTTTGATTTTTCTTTGGTTGACCTTGTAGCCAAGAAATTTGCCCAATGCCACCTTAAGCTTCATGTCATACCTCCTTATCATCTCGAAAGCTTCTATGAGGTCAGTCGTGTATGGAAGGGCTCTTTTGCTTTTCACGAGCATGTCGTTGACATAGACTTCCATATTTTGCTCAATCTAACTCTTGAAAATCTTGCAAACTAGACTTTGGTATATAGCTTCTATATTTTTCAGTCTGGAAGGCATTACTTTAAAGTAGTAGAGACCCCGGTCTGTGAGGAAGGTGGTATGTTTCTCGCCAGGTTCATTCATGAGAATTTGGTTGTACCTTGAGTATGCATTCATAAAGCTCAATAGCTCATGAGCCGTGGTCGCATCTACTAATTGACTAATCTATAGCAAGGGGAAGTTGTCTTTAGAGCATTCTTTGTTAAGGCTGATGAAGTTAACATATGTCCTCCATTTGCCGTTGGGTTTTCTGATAAAGACTAGATTGGCAATCTATGTCAGGTAGTGAGCTTTTGTTATGAACTTATTCTTGATGAGCTTGTCTACCTCTTCCTTGAGTGCCTTGCACCTTTTTGCATTGAGGGGTAATTGAAAAATGAGTACGCAGTAGAATTTTAAAAATTTTTAAGTCAAAGCATTTTCTAAAACACAAGTTAGACAAGCTATATTCATAAATTAATGACAGATCTTACTAACCTTTTGTATACCGAAGTAGGCTCAAATTCGTATAGAGAAGAATGATCCAGAAGAGCCTCAACCAATTAGTCTTTTTTGCTATTCTCTATCCACGATTGGAGTGTGGGCGGTCACATGTCGTTCAGCTTTTTCTCTAGTGACTCTTCTTCCAATTAATTAAGAAGACCTAGAGCTAAAGTTTGTGATGTTAAACAGTAGGTCCCAAGGAGTTTTAGAGTTTTCCAAACTAGAGTACTCACTCTATGCTTCTCAACTGATCTAAATAACTAAGAAAACTTACCCCAATTTATAGAGGTCGAATCTAGGGTCAAGCCTTATCACACAGAGCCTCAAAATTTGAATATGGATCAACTTCTGATGAAAAATGCATCTAAAACGCATAAACATATTATCGTAGGATCGGCAGGCTGACGTGGGAGATCGGCCTGCTAAACTTACTCCATCGACAGTTTGAACTAACCCATCAGCCTACCAAACTTGTGAAAATTTGATCCTTGAGAATATCTTATTTTCCACACGAGATTCTTAGATAAAGCCTTAGTTTTTATTCAAATAACCCAATAGAAAAGTTATCTGATCAAAATAGTCATATCTAGATAATCTTATATAAAATAAAATATTATCCAAATAATTCAACATATTTATCTTGAATTAATTTACAAAATTAATTCAACCGATAAACTGACATGAATTATTAAATCTGATCCTATTGAATTTCAACCAATCTAATCATATAACATAAGTCACCAATATATAGGAAAAGCACGCTGTATTGTTACAAGATTTATTATGAGCTAGCAAAGTGTCACGGCTCGAAATCTAGGAGATGATGTGGTGAATTAATGAGATTAAATAAATTAAATTTTTATTAAAAACAACCATTTTAAAAGATACTAAGTTAATTATAACAATGTGGGATATATAAAACTTTTTAAGAAATTTATTAAAATATGAAAGCAGGCAAAGCGAATTAAAATATTAAATAAACAAACACCATTGGGCCCTATTGGATCCACAGTAGTGCTCACACACAATGTCAACAATATTAAATACACAACCATAGTCCAAATATAATGGGAATAAATTAAAATATTACATGCCTTGTTTATAAATAAATACCCTAGACAGTGATGTCCTAATCCTATAGTTCCTTCTTGGTTCTTCAGTTTTCCCTAAGCTGGATTCCACCAAGAAAGGGGGAAGGTTTTTAAACAAAAAAATGTAAGCGAAAGGCTCAGTAGGACTAAGCTTTTGAAAACATTTGATTTAAACATATAATTCATTTTTAAACAAAAGCTACAAAACAAGATAAAGAAATAACCAAATAACTAACTAAAGCTCATTAAATTTATTTATACCTTTTAATCATTTATTCATCCATAAACAGTCCCATTATCATGTTTTTGGCAAAGCTATATGAATCATCACCGAAGTGGCCTAGCTGATTTTCGAGATCTGCCCCTAAGATCACACTTTTCATGACCCGATCTCTGTATATGGCATCTTGCTCTATTTTATCATTCTGGACGATACATCTGGTGTCATATCATTATCATGTCTCATTTATCGAATATCCTCATTACATTCAGTATGATCGTTTATTATTTAGCAAATAATGAAAATAAGTAATGAACTTCATTTCTTAAAAACATTTGAAAGGAAATGCTTTGTGGCCAAAATCCTTTAAAAACCTAGCTACCAAAGGAAAGTGGGTAGAAGTCCTACCTCGATATCCTATACCAACGTTTAACACTATAGTCCCGATCCGCTATACGTTAGTTTCACAAAACCACAAACAACCTTAAATAAAAACTAAGTTTATCAATAACTAGCTTAAGGTATTCTACATCCCTAAGCTATCTCATGGTATCTTAGTATGCCTTTAAAGTTCATAAAATCATACCATGAGTTAAAAATCGTGATCAAGGTTTTAAACAATGAAAAACAAATGAAAAGGTCATTTTTCATGAGGTTCGATCGACCTGCAAGAACCCCTGGTCTAGCCTGTCGAACTCTACAATTCGGCCTGCTTGCTAGTCAGGACTGGCCTGTCGAACTGGCCTAGGTTTGGCCTGCCAACCAGATAAATTCGGCCTGCTGAACCTATGAATCCGGCTTGCCAAACATTGAGTTTGGGCTGTCGAACTGGAAAAACATGGGAGGTCTAAGACTTCGATTCTCGGCCTCCCCAAGCCCAAAAATCTATTTTAAGCTTGTTTTTCAAGTCTTAGAGCATTTATAACATTCATAAATGATAGAAAAACATGCTAGAACACATTTAAACACATTTAAGCAAGATTTACATAGAAATTTTCAAAAAAATCTAAAAATGAGGAAAAAGAGGAAAACTTGATAAATTCAAAGTTTGTCCAATCAAGCCTAGATTCGAGATGATTTGAGTTCCACTAACTTAAATTGAGGGTTTCCTAAGCTCAAGAAACTCAAATTACCACATTTCAAAGAAATTGAAAGATTTGGGATAAAAATTTGAAATTTAAAAATCAAAGAAACTAACCTCAAATTGAAGCTTTAAAACTATTTTATGGCAACCCAATCGTGCTCCTAAGCTCCCAATCCAGCTAAGATTTGAAGCTTGAACTCAAAATTTTGAAATCAAAATAAAGAGAGAGGGGTTACCTGAGAAAGAGGGAGAGGAAGAGATAAAGAGAGTCTGAGAGAGTGAGGGAGAGTGAGAGTTAGAGAAAGGAAATAAATAGAGAGGGAGGGTGGTTTTTGCAAGGTGAAACCATGTGCTCCAGCACATAGTTTTGAAATTGGGATGTATCAGGCATTTGGTAAATTGTTTTGTTCCAAAATTCAAAATAAGATATAGAAATAATTAAAAGCGGGATAAATTTAAAATACTATAAAATACTTAAATTAAGTCCAAATTTACATCAAGGCATACTAATCCACCATTTAAAAGCTAATTATGCTTAATTAAATTTCTAGGTGTTACAACTTTCCACCCCTAAAGAAAATTTCGTCCCCAAAATTGAAAATCAAATAAAAAACAAAATAAATGAGGTACAACTCTCTTGTAGTCAAAACTAATTCCCAAGTCGCTTCATCAGCTCTATGATGCTGCCACATGACTTTCACTAGTGGTATATCATAGAGTCGCAAGCTTATAATCTTCTGATTGACAATTTGAACTGGCACCTCCTCGTAAGTAGTGTCTTTTTGAATTTGCACATCATGAAATGAGATAATCTTGCTTGGCTTGGGCAGACATTACCAAAGCTTCAACACATGAAACACAACATAAATGTGGGAAAGCTCAAGAGGAAGATCAAGACAATAAGTGACCACACCTGCACGCTGAGTAATCTCAAATGGCCCGATGTACCTTGGTGCAAGTTTTCCACCTACACCAAAACACGATATACCCTTGCCCAGTGAAACCTTTGGAAGAACAAAATCTCCTACCTTGAACTCCAGAGGTCGGCGTCTCTTATCGGTGTAGCTCTTTTGCCTACTCTGGGCAACCTTCATTTGATCACGAATCACAATGACTTTCTTGTTGCTATCACGAATCTTATCTAGTCTAGGAACAATTCTGTCTTTCGATTCTACCCAACACACTAGTGATCGACACGACTGCCCATAAAGTGCTTCGAACAAGGCCATCTTGATGCTCGCTTGATAACTAATGTTGTATGTGAACTTCGCTAAATGCAAATATCTCTTCCAATTCCCGCCAAAGTCTAAGACACATGCACGTAGCATATCCTTAAGAATCTGAATAACCCGCTTGGACTCCCCATTGGTTTGAGGATGAAAAGCCATACTGAAGTTCAAGTCTATGCCCAAAGCCTCTTGAAAACTCCTCCAATACTTGGCGTTAAATCGGGTGTCTCTATCAAAAGTGATGGACAAGGAAACTTTGCGCAACCTCACTATATTCTATAGATATAGTTCTCTAATAACTCGTCTCGAACATGTCGACTTGAAAAGAATGAAATACGTTGATTTCATCAACCTGTCGACGACAATCCAAATCATGTCATGTCTTTACTCCATCCTCGACAATCTGGTGAGGAAGTCCATTGTAACATGCTCCCATTTTCACTCCAAAATAAAAGAGCGACTGAAGCTGGCTAGCGGGCTTTTGATGCTCGGTTTTCACTTGAAGACAAGTCAAGCACTTGGTCACATACTGCTGGACATCCCTCTTCATGCCTCTCAACCAATATTGCCTCTTCAAGTCATGGTATATCTTCATGCTTCTTAGATTAATAGCGAACTAAGATCTATGAGCTTCGTCCATCATAGTTTTCGTCATGTCCTCGATCGCAAGTACTGCTAGGAACTCCCTGAAGTATAGTGACCCATCTGCATGAATCCTCCATTCTTCAAACTGCTTCCCGTTCTGGATTAGAGTCCATATCCCCTGAGGGTGCTAGTCCTGCCATTGGTTTTACTTTATCATTTGAACGAGCGTTGGAGTTGATTCCATGTGGTACATCAAAACCTAATCACCACTATCGTAATATTGTAACCCATACTCACTCACCATAGTGTTTCTCTTCTAATCCTCGAGTGCAAAGCATGCGATAAATCCTAAAGACTTCCTGCTGAGTACATCTACGACTACGTTGGCCTTGCCTAGATGATACTGCAATGTGAAGCCATAGTCTTCCATATACTTCATCCATCCCCACTGTCTCAGATTCCAATCCCTCTGTGTGAACAAATACCTCAAGCTCTTATGATCCAAGAAAACCTAGAAAGTCGCCCCATGTAAGTAACATCTCCAAATCTTCAGGGCATGAATTACTGTTGCAAGTCCCAAGTCGTGAGTGGGATACTTTTGCTCGTGAGGCCTTAGCTGTCGCGATCCATAACCCATAAGCCACAACTTATCCATGCTGCATTAACACGCATCTGAGTCCTTGTCTCGGTGTAGACCTTATAAGGCTCATCACTGCTCGGAATAATCAACACAGGAGTAGTAGTCAACCGATTCTTTAACTCTTGGAAAGCATATTCACAGTCCTCATCCCATTCAAGCCTAACATTTTTCCTGATCAGCCATGTCAATGGAGCCTCTATCTTAGAAAAATCCTTCACAAACTGCCTACAATACCTGGCAAGTCCTAAGAGGCTATAGATTTCAGCCATGTTTCTTGGTCGTTCCTACCATATTATAGCCTCGATCTTGGACGAATCTACTGAGATACCCTGCTTGGAGATGATATGCCTCAAAAACTTAACCTCGGTCAACCAAAATTCACACTTTTCCTTCTTAGCATACAGCTGGTGCTCTCGCAGGGTCTGAAGCACGATCCTAAGATGCTGCTTATGCTACTCCTAGGTCTTAGAATAGATTAGTATGTCATCAATAAACACGATCACAGATTGATCTAAACAAGGCCTAAAAATCTTGTTCATCAAATCCATGAAAGCTGTAGGGGCTTTTGTCAACCTAAATGGCATTACCAGAAACTCAAAGTGTCCATACCGAGTCCTGAAAGCTGTCTTAGGAACAACATCTTTCCTAATCTTGAGCTGGTGGTATCCAGATCACAAATCTATCTTCGAGAAGTATCATAAACCTCTTAACTGTTCAAACAACTCATCAATCCTAGGCAATGGATACTTATTCTTTATGGTGACCTAATTTGGTTATTGATAATCAATACACAACTAGAGGGTACCATCATACTTCTTGGCGAACAAAACTGGCGCACACAAAACTGGCGCACCCTACAGCGACTTATTATTCCAAATATATCCTTTATCTGCTAATTCCTAAAGCTATTTCTTGAGTTCTTTCATTTCTGTTGGTGCCATTCGATATGGTGCTACGAAAATCAAAGCAGTCCTGGGGAATAAATCAATGCTAAACTTGATCTCCTGGTGCGGCAATAATCTTGGTAGCTCATTAGGGAAGACATCATCGAACTCATCAACCACTAGTATCACTGTATTCCTCCATGTTGCACCAAACTCTTCTTCTAGATTCAAGAGAAGCACATAACAAGCCAGATTCCTCTGTCCCCTAAGACATGGTTTCATGAGTCACTTAGTCATTACCTGATCATTACCACCCTGGTAAGTGATCGTTGTCTACCCATCAGACACTAGGGTTATGTTCCTAAGTTGACAGTCAACTAGGGCATTATATTTAGACAACCAGTCCATTCCCAAGATTACATCATACGATCTCATGAGGATTATAATCAAATCACTTTTAAGAATCTCACCCCCAATCATTATTTTACAGGATTTACATGTACAATTTACAGACACCCGCCCCAATAGTGAGAAAGTCATCAAGAGCTCATTAAATTCTTCTACTTTTAAACCCAAGGCATGTACAAAAGAACTTGAAATGAGAGAAAAAGTGGCATCGGCATCAAATAAAACATGAGATAAAGGCTAAGATACTAAAACCATACCATCTACTATAGCGTTGCTTGTCTAAGTATCCATGCTCCCTAATCTCATAGTGTGGACCTAGGCTAGAGACTTCCCTTTTCCCTTATTGACGTTGCTGGGTCCCATACTAGTTCGCCAATATTGCTGTGGTAGAGGCGACTGCACGTTTGCTACACTTGGTGCTTGATACTGGGGAGTGTTTCATTGGAAACCTTGCTGCTGATATTCCTACGTTAGGTACTACATTCGTTGTGGAGTGGACTGATGAAACGACAGTTAAGGAAGTTGCTGCAGTAGAGCTAGAGGCTGACCTTGGAACTAACGGCTTGCACCCTCTCTGGCTTGGAATCCCTTTCAAGCATTCCTGATTTGGCAATTCCTTTTGATGTGTCCCAGCTGCTGACAATAATGACAATGAAAACTTAGGGGTTTGTTGCGCCTGCTGCCTGACGAATTATTGCTCCCACTAGTAGCATTTCCTTGCTGGTTCTTCACCTGGGCTTGGCGGCTACCACTACTCCTATTACTTCTTTGGGGTCCTCCTGATGTCCTTGCCTGGCTTTGACTATAAAAGGCATGATCACTTTCCACAAAGATTTCTGAAGATACCAACTCACCATAATTCTAGAGTCGCAAAGCCACCACTTGTAGTCGAATAGATGCCTTGAGTTCGTCTTGGAACTTAATGCACTTCTCCTGCTCAAAAGCACAGCGAATGGAGCGAATTTGGCCAACTTATTAAACTTTGCCCCATATCGTAAACTGTCATATCACCCTACTCCAATCGATAAAACTCGATAACCTTCTAATCCTTATATCCCAACAGAAAGTAGCGCTCATAAAACAACTCCTTAAATCTATCCCAATTGATGTTTCTAGCGTTTTCCAGGTGCTTTGCTTGTTTCCACCATGTATTGGTACTGCCTTCCAACTTATAGGCTGCAAAATCGATGCAATACTCCATTGGTACTCCAAGAGTGTCCAAACTATCAAATCTAACCAGTATTCAACAATCTATGGGTCCCTATTTCCATCGAAAGTTGGAATAGATGCACGACGAAACTCTTTAAAATACCCATATTGGCAACTCGCCTCAAAATCCTCGGGCCTAGCCCTCGCTGCCATCTGTCGAAAGGTGACAAACATGGCCTTCATCAGACCTTTCTCATCTGCAGGATTCGCATATGCAATAGTTGGACGACGTATTGGTGCCATTCTCTCAATTCTGAAAAAAAAAATTGGACTATTAATGGTTCTCCATTGTTGTATTTATGTGTGCACAATTCTTAATGTTCATAAAGCTAGGGCTCTGATACCAATCTGTCACATCCTAAAATCTAGGAGGTGACGTAGCGAATTAATTAGGTTAAATAAATTAAATTTTTATTAAAAACTACCATTTTAAAAGATATTAAGTTAGTTATAAGAATATAGGATATTTAAAACTTTTTAAGAAATTTATTAAAAAATGAAAACAGGCAAAGCGAATTAAAATATTAAATAAACAAACACCATTGGGGCCCATCGACCCACAATTGTGCGCACATACAGTTTCGACAATATTAAATACACAACTATAGTCCAAATAAAAGAGGAATAAATTAAAATATTACATGCCTTGTTTATAAATAAATACCCTAGACAGTGATGTCCTAATCTTGCGGTTCCTTCCTGGTTTTTCAGTCTTCCCTAAGCTGGATTCCATTCAGAAGGAAGGAAGCTTTTTGAATAAGAAAAAAGTACAACTTTTGAAAACATTTGATTTAAATATATAATTCATTTTTAAACAAAAGCTATAAAACAAGATAAATAAATAACCAAATAACTAAATAAAGCTCATTAAATTTATTTATATCGTTTAATCATTTATTCATCCATAAATGGTCTCATTATCATGTTTTTGACAAAGCCATATGAATCACCACCGAAGTAACCCAGTTGGTTTTGGGACCTGCCTCCAAGTTTGCGCTCTCCACGATCCGATCTCTATATATGGCATCATGCTCTATTTTATCATTCCTGATGACACGTCTTGTGTCATATCATTATCATGTCTCATTTACCAATTATCCTTATTACGTTCGTTATGATCGTTCATTATTTAGCCAATAATGAAAATAAGTAATGAACTTCATTTTTTGAAAACATTTGAATGGAAATGCTTTATGGCCAAAATCGTTTGAAAAATTAGTTACCAAAGGAAAAAGGGTAGAAGTCCTACCTTGATTTCCCATACCAACGTTCAACACTGCAATCCCAATCCGCTATACGTTAGCTCCACGAAACTATAAACAACCTTAAATAAAAAACAAATTTGTCAATATCTAGCTTAAGGTATTCTACATCTCTAAGCTATCTCATAGTATCTTAGCAAGCCTTTAAAGTTCGTAAAATCATACCATGAGTTAAAATCTAAATCTAGGTTTTAAACGGTGTAAAATGGAAAAAAAGAGTCATTTTTTATAAGGTCTGATCAACTTGTTGGAGCCCCTGGTCTGGCCTACTGAACTCTACAGTTCGGCCTGCCAGCCAGCTAAGATTAGCATGCTGAATTGGCCCAGGCTCGACCTACCGACCAGATGAATTCGGCTTGCCAAACATTGAGTTCAGCCTACCCAACTGAAAAAACATGGGAGGTCTGAGACTTCGATTCTCGGCCTCCCCAAGCCCAAAAATCTATTTTAAGCTTGTTTTTCAAGTCTTAGAGCATTTATAACATTCATAAATGATAGAAAAACATGCTAGAACACATTTAAACACATTTAAGCAAGATTTACATAGAAATTTTCAAAAAAATCTAAAAATGAGGAAAAAGAGGAAAACTTGATAAATTCAAATTTTGTCCAATCAAGCTTAAATTCTAGATGATTTGAGTTCCACTAACTTAAATTGAGGGTTTCCTAAGCTCAAGAAACTCAAATTACCACATTTCAAAGAAATTGAAAGATTTGGGATAAAAATTTGAAATTTAAAAATCAAAGAAACTAACCTCAAATTGAAGCTTTAAAACTGTTTTATGGCAGCCCAATCGTGCTCCTAAGCTCCCAATCCAGCTAAGATTTGAAGCTTGAACTCAAAATTTTGAAATCAAAATAAAGAGAGAGGGGTTACTTGAGAAAGAGGGAGAGGAAGGGAGTATGAGAGAATGAGGGTGAGTGAAAGTGAGAGAGAGGAAATAAATAGAGAGGGAGAGTGGCTTTTGCAAGGTGAAACCATGTGCTCCAGCACATAGTTTTGAAATTGGGATGTATCAGGCATTTGGTAAATTGTTTTGTTCCAAAATTCAAAATAACATATAGAAATAATTAAAAGAGGGATAAATTTAAAATACCCTAAAATACTTAAATTAAGTCCAAACTTACATCAATGCATACTAATCCACTATTTAAACAATAAAAATGCTTAATTAAATTTCTAGGTGTTACACAAAGAGGACCCAATGGACTTATATAGTTCAAGCTCCTATAATTATAAAATACAATATTTTAGATACATATTTTATAATTATCAACTTTAACGCTACTCCACTAAAGGCTTAAAGCTGCACTTTCTAACTATATAACATTACGAAGCTTCAAATATGCTAATTGTCTATGAGATATCATAATGTGTCACATCCCCATAGGATATTCATAATTGGCTTGAGGATAAATTTTGTTTTACCTTCTTGATTAATTTTATCTTATGTTCTGCTATCACATCATTGAAAAACTTACTATCCAAAGACAGTATACCACTCGGTTACTCCTATGTATCTAAATGATTAAGTACTCTAGTCTTCTAATTACAGGATAATGCATATAGGAGAATATTATTAACTCTACAAAAGGAGCTATGGATTCCATATCTATGAATAACAAGTTTACGCAATTAAGAGTTATGTTTCCAATGTACCGAAATACGTACCATCATGAAGTCTGGATGTCACCCTTTAGTACATTAAAATCATAAGTCAAGAATATAGGCCCATTATACATTTTAGGATTAAGACATAACACATATAATTGTCTAAAATGAACTGATTTGCATAATGAAATTATTTACCTAAATCAATTCAACTTTACATCCTAATCTAATACATTGTCACCTATAAGAATGCACCAATATTTCTACTCGTATAGTCCTACTCTGATGACTAAGACAAGCTATCTCCCGTTAGGGATATAGAGAACATAACAATCTTAGCATGAATAAAGTGCCTAACTTTATTCTTTCGATTGCAGATCTTATGATTTAGACTATCACCTTTAAGATTTATGTCTTTCGTGTAATTTGTCCATCATATGCATGATTCTTAAAGTTTTAGACCGAGAGTCTCAAACTTCTATTTGCTTACCATATGTTTAACATAAATAAACATAAAGAGGACAAACATTTGTTATGTGAATAAATAAACTCTTTATTGATAAAATGTCTCAAAAAATATATTACAACATTTTGCTCCTTAGGGCACCATGTCTAACAATCTACTACTTACACTAAGTGAGTAAATATGACATATCTTGCATCCCTATTGCCTCCACATGCCTCTTAAAAACTCTTGTAGTTAGTGTCTTTGTGAATGGAACAGCTAAATTGTCCTCAGATACGATTTTATATACAGCAACATGCCCACCCTTAATGAAGCCTTTTTTCACATGATACTTTTAATGAATATGCTTACCCTTCTTGTGAAATCTTGGTTCCTTAGCATTAGCTATCCCTGTAGTGTTATCACAATACAACGACACTGCCTTATCTATACCAGGAGTTACCTCAATATCCCTAAAGAACTTGTAGAGCCAGACTGTTTCTTTCAAAGCATTACTAATTATTACATTCTCAGCCTTCGTTGTTGAATCGAAAGTGCAATCTTACTTGACACTTCTCTAAACAATGGCACCGCCACCTAAAGTAAACATAGAACTAGAAGTCGATCTTTTCAAATCCAGACAGGATTGAAAATCTGAATCAATGTATCATAGAGGTGTTAGATCTTTACCCGAATACATAAGCATACACCTTCAAGTCCTTTTCAGGTACTTAAAAATATGCTTGACTGCAACCCACTGGTTCGGTTGTAAATCTGACTGAAATCGACTTACTTTCTCGACCGTATAACAAACTTCTAGTTGTGTGCAAAGCATTGCATACATGAGACTACACATTGTCAAAGCATAAGGCAACTTCTTCATGTATTCTCTTTCTTCATTAGACTTTAGTGAGTCTTTCTTAGAAAGAGTAATTCTAGACCTAGATAGTTACCCACTTTTCTTAGAATTCTACATTGCATATCTTTCAAGAGTTTTATCTATGTAAGCCGCTTGGGATAAAGCTATCATTTTGTTCTTCCTATCCCAAAAAATCTAGATACCAAGAACATAATTAGCTTCACCTAAGTCCTTCATGTCAAACTACTTAGTCAACCATAATTTGACCGATGACAACGCCCCAATGTCATTGCCCCTATTTGTAAAAGTCGTCCCCATGGTTGGTTAGTATTAGATAAGGCCTCAAAAATTTGATTTGGATCAATATTTGATAAAATTGTGTCTAAACGTGTGATCAAATTATGGTTATAACCGTAGACCGAACTAATAGATCGGCCTATCAAACTTGCCCCATCGGCAGGCCGAACTAATTGATTGGCCTACTAAACTTAGGATAATAAGATCCTTGGGAATCCTTTATTTTTCACCTGAGATTCTTTGCTTAAAGCCTCAATTTTAATTTAAACCAATAGAAAAGTTATCTAATTAAAAGAACCATATCTAGATAATCTCTAAGAAACTAAATATTTTGAATAATTCAATAAGTTTATCTTGAATTAATTACAAATTAAATTTGACCACAAACATCACTATGCACAAATTCGAGAACCCCTTCGGCCCTATTGCCCTTAAATGGTCTTTTAGCCATTTTGCCCTCTAAAGATTCACATTGTGGTATAGATTCCATCATCTAAGTCATTTAAAGGTCTCTCCCTTACCAACCTTTGAATCATCTTTAGGCTAATATGACCTAATTATAAATGCTAAAGAAAAGTTTTATTAGAGCGAGAAGTCTTAAGTCTTTTAGAGTTATTTTCATTAATCTCAAAGTTAAGCAATATGTCCATCTTAGGTTTGATAAAATATAGATTGTTTTGCATCCATCCATTACAGATAAAAGATTTGTTTTCATAAATCATCGCTTTATTATTAAAAGAAACTTAATAAGAATATTTAAATAAACAAGCTATAGATATCAAATTCCTTTTTAGTCTAGGAACATAAAAATGATCTTTCAAAACTAAAATCCCACCGCTGCAGCCAACACCAAGGATCCACCCATCCAAAGCATGAAATTCTCATAAAACAAACTTCTCGTTTCTTTGAACTCCTATAGAGAAACACAAACATAATTAGTTGCTCCAAAATCTATGACCCAAGTGTCACTTGATTCTCAACTAAACAAGTTTAATAACTAGAAGATCACATTTACCTCATTGGGAAAGGAAGTCCTTGCAATTCTTCTTTATGTGCCCAACCTTCCCATAAAAAAAGCACTTTAGCTTATTTCGGTTCTTCTTTTCTTCCTTTTATTCTTGCCATTTGCAGGAATAGAAGACTTCCCATTCTTAGCCCTCTGCTTCCTTCCATTCCATGAGTTAGGATTAGAACCAGATGTAGCTGCAAGTTGGCCTCACCACCCATAGAAGTTTCCCTGATCAGATTTTCAAACTCCTATAACTGCTTCATCAATTCTGTCAAGGTCGCATCCTGTTTATTGGTCAAATGATATGAAGCTCTAAACAAGATGAACTCCTTAGACAAAGTCTTAAAAACCATGGTCATTTATGACTCAACATTGATATTAGCTCCATTGTGCCTTAGCAAGGTAACCCGTGACCAACATCATATGCTTTTTCACAACAGTCCCTAGTCTTTGTTTGTAGTTTAAAAGTTTCCAAAAAGTCCCTTGTTGTTTTGTTAGAGCTTGGCCTCTAAACATGTCTTCAAGATTATCCAAGATCTTCTTTGTAGTCTCATAATCTTCATGTTGAGCCTACAACATATTATTCATGCTAGCCATAACATAATAGTAGGCCTGATCATTAGCATTTTTCCAGCAATCATAAGCTTAGATTTTCTCAGTTGTGGAATCCTTGGTAAGTTTGGGAGGACATGGTGTTATCAGCACAAATTTTAGTTTTTCAAAAGATAAAACGATATTCAGGTTCCTTTTCCAATCATTACAATTCTCGCCAGTTAATTGGTTCTTATCCAGGATCAAAGTTAAAGTGTTTTTAGACATATTTATTCTACAATAAAGATTCATATACAAAATATAAGCAAAAATTCCATAATAGTTTAGTGAGATAACACAAACAAGTAAACTTTCAGTTGTGTTTATATGTCAAAACCTTGAAAAAATCACAACCATACAACGATAATTCCTAACTCATAATTCAACAAGCAACCTAGGGGAGACTTGCCATATTTAATTAGGAACACAGATCCCGTCTGATTAATATATGTCATCCAAGACCCGTATGATTGAGCATATATTAATAATCGCTTTCTTTGGTCATGAATTTTATTAACAGAGCTCTTAGGGGACATTGATAATAAAATTAATCTTAAGTGTATAACCATTGTTGCAACTATCTTATTTATGATTTATAATCGTCACCTAGGGGTGTACAACAATAAATCATGCTCAAATAAATTATCCCTTTAGAGATCCAATCCGGTACATAGTGAAATCCCTTCCTATGGGTCAGAACCACCATATGTTACCAATAGAGCAATGATGGAGGTTGTAGGTCTACTCTTCGAAAACCTTGTCCCACTCAATATTTTGTAAACCAAGGTTTTATGTTAACATGCATGAGCAATATTTAATGAGCGGCACTCCCTATTCTACATAGCATATTATCAACACTCATATTATGATGTAGACAAGAAAAGCAACATGCAAAGCTACAAGCAAAATAATAATAAATAAACAACCGTAATATTATGGTTCCATTCTAGAGAAAAGAAAATAAAGTTTATAAAAGATTAATCAAAATATATTATCGATTCTTTATCTTGTATCTTCAAGTTTTATCCTTCTTCATATGGCATCCATTTTCAAGTCTTCAATCCCTTATAGATTAAATGCTTTATTTTTTTAATCATCATAAAATTTCATATTCCTTAGAATTGTCTCAAAAATAAAATCAAAACTACATTGAAAACATACAACTCTCTGCCGGCCTACCAAACTTGATCTTTCGCTTGCCTTTCATCTACCATCGACCTGCCGAACTTAAATGTTCAGCCTGCCACCAGAGCTAACAAAATTCTGCCCCACGGTCAGCCTATCACATAGGAAGTTTGGTCTACTGGTCTGCGACCATTGGCTTGCCAAACCTAAAGGTTCGGCCTGCCGACTAAGCTGAATTCACGTTTTTCCAAAAATCAGTTTTTAAACAATTTTTCAATCTTTTTTTCAACAATTCAAAAACATAAAAATTTTAGAAACTCAAGAAAAACCAATGGAACTCCTATCATCCATCTTTTAGATCCGTTTTCTCTTCGAATGATTATTTAATTACAAAATTTTTACAAATTTAGAATTAAAATAATATTTCCTAGACGGTGATGATAGATCGCGATCTAATTATATAAAAAACTTAGATACACATTTTAACCTCTAAGGAACCATAACTAACACAAATTAATTAATTAATTCATAATTAAATAATAATTTAATCAACTATAATTAATTAATCAACATCCACCACATAATTTCATGACAACTCTTTAAAAATAAATATTCAATAATAGGATAGAACAATATCACATAATCTATATAAATAGCATGATCATAAACTTGTAAATTTATGTTAAAACACTAGCCCTGACACCAATTGTTAGAAAACGAGTACGCAACAAAAGTTTAAACTTTTTTAAATTATATTATTTTCCAAAACATAAGTTAGATATGCTATATATATAAATTAATGACAGATCTTACTAGCATTTTGAATACCAAAGTATGCTCAAATCCATGTAGAGAAAAAAGTTCCAGAAGAGCCTCAACCAACTGGTCTTTTTTGCTATTTTCTATCCACGATCAGAGTGTGGATAGTCACATGTCGTTCAGCTTTTCCTCTAGTGGCTCTCCTTCCAACCAATTGAGAAGACCTAGGGGTCAAGTTTGTGATGTTAAACAGTAACTCCTAGTGATTTTTAGAGTTTCTTAAGCTAGAGTACTTACTCTATGCTTCTCAACTGTCTAAATAACTGCAAAAACTCACCTCCTATTTATAGAGGCCGAATCTAGGGTTAAGCCTTATCAGATAGAGATTCAAAACTCAAATCTAGATCAACTTCTGATGAAAAACATGTGTAAAACATGTATACAGATAATCGTAAGATCGGTAGGCTGAACTCACTCCATCGACAAGCCGAACTAACCCACCAGCCTACCAAATTTGCAATAATTTGATCCCTAAGAGTATCTTATTTTCCACACTAGATTCTTAGATAGAGCCTCAGTTTTAATTCAAATAACCGAATAGAAAGGTTATCTGATCAAAACAGTCATATCTAGATAATCTCATAAAAAATAAAATATTATCCAAATAATTCAACATGTTTATCTTGAATTAATTTACAAAATTAATTCAACCTATAAACTAACATTAATTATTAAATCTAATCTTATTGAATTTTAGCCAATCTAATAACTTAATATAAGTCACCAATATATAGGAAAAGCATACCATATCATTACAGGATTTATTATGAGCTAGCAAAGGGGACCCAATGGACCTATACATTTTAAGCTCCAACAATTATAAAACATAATATCCTAGGTACATATTTTATAACTATCAACTCTAACGCTACTCTACTAAAAGCTTCGAGTTGCACTTTTGAATTATATAAAATTATGAAGCTTCAAATAAGCTAATCGTCCATGACATATCATAATGTGTCACATCCCCATAGGATAATCATAATTGGCTTAAGGATAAATTCTGTTTTACCTCCCCGATTTTTTTTATCTTATGTTTCATTAGTACACCATTGGAAAACTTATTATCTAAAGACAGTATACCATTTGGTTACACCTATAAATCTAAATGGTTGAGTGCTCTAATCTTTCAATTACAAGACAACGCATATAAGAGAATATCATTAACTCTACAAAAGGAGCTATGGATTCCATATCTATGAATAACAAGTCTATGCAATCAAAAGTCATGTCTCTAATGTACCGATATGCATACCATCATAAAGCCAAGATGTCACCCTTTGGTACATCAAAAGACATAAGTCAAGAATAAGGCTCATTAGTCATTTCAAGATTAAGACACAACACATATTATTGTCTAAAGTGAATTTATTTGCACAAACAAAATTATTAACCCAATCAATTCAGCTTTACATCGTAATTCAATACATTGTCACCTATGACAATGCACGAATGTTTCTACTTGTAGGGTCCTACTTTGATGACCAAAACAAGCCATCTTCCATTAGGGATGTAGACAACATAATAATCTTAGCATAAATAAAGCACCCAACTTTGTTCCCTCAAATGCGGATCTTATGATTTAAACCATTACCTTTAAGATTCATCTCTTCTGCATAATCTGTCCATCATATACACGATTCTTAAAGGTTTAGACCGACAGTCTTAAACTTTTATCTACTTATCATATGTTCAACATAAATAAACATAAAGAGGACAACATTTGGTATATGAATAAATAAACTCTTAATTAATAAAATGTCTCTAAAAACATATTACAACATTTGAATAATCTTAATGCTTCCATTGAATTAAACTTAGAAAGCTTATTCTAGGTTATTTAAGGGAGAGAGATTAAGTGAAGAGCTCGTTTTGCTTAATGACTCACTAAGGAAAGATTGGGATAATAAAGTGTACTATTATCTACGGTTGGTAATTCTGAATAAGAAATTGGTAATTTTGTGTTTAATTGCATAATTATTGTCTAGCGGTGGCAAATGAACCTTTAACTTGTTTTATCATTATTGTTTACAACTTTGTGCTATTTGTTTTGTTTTAATTTATTCATTTTTGTTTTTGTTATTTTTAATAATTTTAGTTCATAAATTCCAAAACCCCCTATTTATTTATTTCAAAAATTAATGACATTATTTATACTCGATCCTCTGCGGGAATGACTCGTACTCACTACTTTACTTAATTAACGATAACATTAAGAGTAAGACATTACTTTGGTGTTCCCTCGGAACATACCACCTATCTTTAAGGTTTTATCGAAGCTATAGACAATACCACTTTTTGATTGGAAATGAGACCTTGATGATCATGTATAAATTTATAACTCCCACATGAACCTTTATGGGGCCATTGATGCTATTAAATGTTAAGCCTTCAATGCAACCCTCAGCAGATCAACTTAATAATGACATAGAAAATTAATGATGAGAACAATAACCTCTTCACATGATTCATACAGGGCCTTCATCACCCAATTTAAGGGAAGACGGTTATAGTTGAATCCTCAAGAACGGCTACAGGCCATAAAACGAAGTCCCATTGAAAACCCTAAAGAGCTTTATTGATTGATACACTGGTGAGATGGTTTCCATAGACTCAATGTTGGAAGGGCTATGGCAAAGCCTTTTCAAATTTTCCTAGACAGGAAGCCAACACTCAATTGGGGAGAATTCTTAATTAGAGCTAAAAAGTATATAAATGCTGAGGAGGCAGAGCAGTTATTTGGGGAAATAGGAAAATCATACAACAACATGACCAGGTGGTTGAGCAACCAAAACTAGCATGGTTGCCGTAATGATAGCATAAAGAGAAAGAATAGAAATGGTTGGAGCTAGAACAACAATTGGCAGCACAGGAACAACCTTCTGCTTGCACTTGCTCTTCATCTAACATTACCCAAGAAAATAAGCAATGATGGCTGGATAATACTCGAGGTCACCTATACAAGTAGTTTGACACCTTCACTGACCTAAGCAATAATATAGAAGAGATATACCATCATGTTCATGGTCAAAATTTGTTGTGTAGACCATCTTTGATAAGGAAAATCCTTACAAACAAAACAAAACAAGTAGTTCCATGGCGAGGTCAAACACAATACTTCTAAGTGCACCTATCTAAAGGTTAAGATTAAAGATTTGATCAAGAGCGGGTACCTTTGGGAGTACATTAAAGTAGATCACCAAGGATGAGTTTGAGAACACCAGAACCAACAAGGACAAAATAATAGTAACAAATAAGAACCTACAAGAGTAATTAGAATTATTTATGGACCAAAATGTTCGGCCATGATTTCATCACCGAAAAGGAGTTCGTAGACATTATTGAGATCTAAAGTTTCATACCATTGTCGGGCTATCGTTCATACATGCTACTAGGCATAGGTGCCCTTAGAGGCTGACCATCAATCTTTAAGTGTCTTGAGAACTGTGTGCTTGTCATAACTAGATATGGTTCCTCATATTACTACCTTGTTATGCTGCAGCTGGCCTATTGTTCTTTGAGCCAAATGAGGCATTCTATCTAGGAGGTAGAGGAGGTAGGCCATCTCATGCCTGATTTTTTTGTTGTCCTCACGCTTGTGCAACAACACATATTCTTTGTGCTCATCCCTACCTACTCCTTTGAGAGCCTAATGCATGAGCCCTTTGCGACTACATGTCTTTAGAATCTCCAGTTCCTTTTGCACGGTCATCAGCATGCTTGTGCATAAAAATGAGGTTGTTGTTCCCTAGGCTAGGAGATTATTGAGACGGTCTTCAATTCATGTGAAAGCTTGCATTAAATTCTTTTAGTTCTCAACCAAGGTACCGATATGTGCCTGCATGAGTGTGTTTGGCTCTTGTGGGGCCTCGTCTTTTGCCGGGTTGGCCCTTGGGGCTAATTTAGCCAAAGGTCGTGGAGACGGAGCATTATTGTTGTTCTCACTTTGGTTTAAGGATTCAGCAATGTTGCGAGTTCTTGCCATTATGGTTAAAAGAGATTTCGTCTTGAATAAATTTGGTGACTAATGGACCCTACTTCTAGCACTAATTGTTGACAAACAAACCTCGTCAAACAAGTATCTCTCTCAAATTCCTTATGGCATTAAACTCTCATGAGGAAAGCAAATAAATAGCAAGGAAAATATCAAGAGTACACAAGAATTTCATAGCGGTTCATCTCAATTGAAAGCTATATACACTGGGTTTTTCTCGGAAGAAGGGGCGTTTCACTATAAAAAAAATTGATTACAAAGCTAGTGCTAGGATTTGTGCTAAGAATTGGACTTAAAGTTACCTTCTAGGGCTGACCTCTATTTAAAGTTTACTAGGTCTATTGTATTTTGATCCTTTAGTTATTGTTCAAATTTTAATAAAGTAAATCTCCTATCTAATTAGCTCTTTGACACTAGTGAGATCTTCTATTGAGATTATCTCTTATGTAGATCTAGAATCTTCTTGATTATGATGAGATTGAGTACTTATTCCCATTTTGGAGACCTTCAATTTAAATATTAAACTTGGTTTCTTGAATTACCCTTCTTGGGAGTTATCTAATTAATATGCTTTTTAGGGAACCATCGAGGTAGAATGGGCCGAGATCAGTCTCAGGCCTTCTCAACTTTTCGACGAGACATAGTATTACACTAGTTAAAAAAATAGAAAATAAAAGATATTAAATTCCATAAATTTTCCATCTATATGCTTGCATAGTTGCCTACTTATTGCTTACTACTTAATACTTATATCATGAAATTTAAAACACTTTAACACTACTGTCCATTATAACTTCATAGTCCAAGGAAAATAACAAGAAATACAGCAATTTCAAAGGTTCAAACTAAAAAAATCTATAACAACTTAATTGTTACTGCCCAAAATTTGTTGATTAAAAGAAAGGGTAAAAAAAAGTTCTAGCATTGGTCATCCTTCAAATATTGACTTCATAGAAATCCTATCTGATTCTTTGGCAATACCTACAACATTGGTCAATTTCTAACAGCAGCAACAATGTTGCGAGTACACCTCAACGACTCAATATGCTTTCCCCAGAAGCTTCACTAGGCCCAACAAGGAGGTAGGTTTGCTTGTATGTTTCATCCATGAACGATCGAGGCTAATGTGATATTGAAATGCAAATGAGGTTGTCTAAGTAGGTCATGTAGAGACGAGGCTATCAAATACCCAAACCTATAACTGATAAGTCCCCTTCGAATTTCAAATACAGAAACTCTCCCTTTATCCTATTTGGTGGATCAATTTAACACTCAGATAAGGAGAAACAATCAGTGATTCGATTAGAAAAGTTATAATTCCTTAATATTATTATTATTTATTTAAAAGCTTTTGAATTGATCATAAAAGGGCAATAAATAGATGATAGAACCTAAAAAATCCTTAATTCTTATGTTGAGCATTAATGTGTGTATTTATTCCAGAATAGCGAATTTATCCTCCTTCCCACAATGAACGTTGCTTTTCCAATAGTGAACCACTTGAAATTTTTTGTGCTTATTCTTTTTTTTTTTTTTTTTTTTTGCATTTTTCTATATCAATCTAAGAGCGATTACACCATGCTTTGATTTCTTTTCCTGAGTGATTTATTTGGCGAAATTCCACTGACAATAATTGGCCTTTTAGGAAAATCTTGCAAAACAAAAAAATCCAGAAAGGAAAAGAACCAAGCATAGATATGACATGGACAATGACACGAACTACCAATATCGAAGGCAACAATGCCAATCGTAGTTGTACAGTATATACCAAGTTAGTTAGTTAGTTAGTTACTCAATTAGTTACTCATTTGCTAAGCTGTACACTTTTTAGTTTTGGTTTACCACTCATAATCTATTAGATTTTTGTTGTAACTTAATAGCTCACTTCATTCTATTACTTGTAGATAAGCCAAAGTTGTACTCATTCCATACACGTGAATAAGAAATTTGCTTCATTATTTCTCTCATCTATTCATCCTCTGATTTTATTTGATGTATTCATCAAGAATCAAGAATCAAGAATTCTGATTCAACATGGTATCAGAGCGAGAATTCACTACGTAATCTCCATCTGATTTTCAATCTTTTCTTCAATTCGAACTTCTTCCTCATTCACTCTGGTTGGTTCACAAATTTCTTCTAATGTCCATGGAGTTAGAAAATTTTTCTCAATCTGTTACAAGTGGAAAGAACACGATTGATGATCCTTCAAGCCCTTACTTCCTTCACCATTCGGATGGACCAGGTGTTGCATTGGTTTCACAATAGCTTGTGGGAGACAACTATGCTTCTTGGAGTTGAGCCATGATCATTGCCTTGTTAGTGAAGAACAAGCTAGGATTCATTGATGGTTCTATCAAAAGACCTGAAGGTAACGACCTCAATCTCCTTAATTCTTGGATTCGTAGTAACAATGTTGTGATTTCCTAGATCTTGAACTCGGTATCCAAGGAGATTTCTGCTAGTATAATTTTCTCTAAATTTGCACATGAAATATGGAAAGATCTTAAAGATCATTTCAGCAGAGCAATGCACCTAGAATTTTTCAATTGTGTCAAGAACTTGTCAGTCACACTCAAGATCAAAATTTTGTTGGTGTTTACTTCACAAAATTAAAGACACTGTGGGAAGAATTAAGCATTTTCAAGCCCACTTGTACATGCAACAAGTGCACATGTGGTGGTGTAAAAGATCTCAACTCATACTATGAAACAAAATATGTCATGGCCTTTCTTATGGGATTAAATGAATCCTTTGCACAAGTGAGGAGTCAATTACTTCTGATGGCCCTCTTCCACTTGTTAATAAGGTGTTCTCGCTGATTTATCAAGAAGAGAGATAGAGGAAAATAGGTGTTCAAAAAAATATTGATTCTTTTAATAATCTAGCGTTTGCAGTTAAAACTGACAATTCCAAGAATTATGGTAGTGTCCCTCACACTCAAAATCCCACCATAGGAAATCACAAAGGTCAACAAATGGATAGGCCTTTTTGCACATATTGCAATTTTCATGGACACACTGTTGAAAAATGCTACAAATTGCATGGATACCCTCTAGGATTCCAACCACGCCAGAAGGGCTCTCTTTCAAACAATAATTGTGTAGCAAGAGTTAATCATGTCACCAATTACTCTACTCCTGAAGAACAACACAACAAGGATCATGGTAGTGCTAGGAATTCTGCCTCCATTCTTGATTCTAATCAATGCCAACAACTTATCAGCATGCTTTCGAGTCATTTTACTGCCATGACTAAGAATCCTGAGCAACAGGACACTGCAACAACTTTATATACTGCAAGTACTTGTTTCTTAATATCCCTTAGGCCTATGATCTCAGATCAACAATTTTGGATTATTGACTCGGGGCCCTCTAAACATATATGTTCGAATGCTAAAGCATTTTCATTCATGAATCCTGTTAAAAACTCCTTTGTCACATTACCAAACCACATAAGTATTCCAGTTTACTTCAATGGTGAGGTGGAATTAAGTCCATCATTAATCCTTAAGGATGTTCTATATGTCCTAGAATTCAAATTTATTCTTCTTTCTATGAGTGCTTTGACAAAAAATCCCCATCTTAATGTTCCTTTTTTTTTCCCTGATCATATTATGATTCAAGAAGCCAATTCCAAGAAGATGATTAGCAAAGGTGACAAATTGGACAATCTATACATCCTTGAAGCAAACTCCTTGAAAGTTTCATATACCGCTAATAGTGTATCTATTCTGACATGGCATTATCGACTTGGTCATCTATCACCAAGAAGAATAGAAGTATTAAAAGACCAGTTGTGCTATAAGGGCCCCAAAAGTGACAATGCAAAACCTTGTTACATCTATCCTCTTGCTAAGCATAAAAGACTTCCTTTTGTATCTCATAATCATATGTCACAACCACCATTTGACTAGATTCGTGCAGATATTTAGGACCCTATCACGTTGTTGCATATTCAGGCCATATCTATTTCCTTACTTTATTTGATGACTATACTCGTTTTACTTGGGGTTACTTACTCAGAAAAAAATTAAATGTGGCAATGATCATTCCAAATTTCTTTACTATCTTTAATACTCAATTTGATTGCAACATTAAAGCTTTCAAGTACAACAATGCTAGGAAGTTGGCATTTGACAAATTCTTTAAAGAAAAGGGTGCTTTACGCCAATTTTCTTACATGGAAACACCATAGCAAAACTCAGTGGTTGAACGAAAACACCAACATTTATTAAATGTTGCTCGGGCTATGTTCTTTCAATCTCGGATCCCCATTCAATATTGGAGTGAATGCATTCTTACTACCACCTTCCTCATTAATCGAACTTCTTCTCCTCTTATCAATAATAAGACACCTTATGAGCTCTTGTACAATTCTCATGTGGATTATTCACAATTCAAAGTGTTTGGTTGTTTAGCATTTGCTTCTACACTATCATCGTATCAAACCAAGTTTGATCCTCAAGCTTGGCCATGCGTTTTTATTAGCTATTCCCCAAGAATAAAAGGCTACAAATTACTTGACATTCAAACCAAGCAAATATTTGTCTCCAAAGAAGTTATTTTTCATGAGCATGTGTTTCCCTTTCATTCTGTAGTATCTACAAATTCATTGAATGATCTTTTCCCTGACTTAGTTCTTCCTCTCCCTAACCTGGATATTCCATCAGCTGAGTTATCCACATCTTCACCCTCTAACAACTTACCTCCTCGAAGGCCATTTCCACAACCAATTACTGTCCCGCCATGAAGATCTTCTCAACCTCATAAACCACCTTCTTATCTATAGGAGTTCCATTACAATTACCCCCAACAGATACTATCACAAACACCATACCCACTAACCAAAGATATATCCTATCAGTCTCCATCCCCAACATACAAAAACAACATATTAAACATTTCCTCTCACCCTAAACCTCAGTTTTACCACCAGGCAATCAAATATGAGAGAGGCTATGCAGGCTAAATTAGAGGCTATGGAGGCCAATAACACTTGGTCAGTGGTTCCTTTAGCATAAGGGAAGCATGCTATAAGTTGCAAATGGATTTATAAACTTAACTATAAGCCTGATGGAACTGTTGATCGCCACAAAGCCCATCCAGTTGCCAAGGGCTATAATCAGCAAGAAGGCATTAATTTTATAGAGACATTCTCACCAGTGGCCAAACTGGTCACGGTGAAAATTTGTTTAGCATTAGCTTCCATAAATTCATGGCATTTATTCCAAATGGATGTTAACCATGCTTTCCTCAATGGAGATCTTTTTGAGCACATGAACCTTCCTTTAGGCTATACCATTCAGAGGAAGTCTACTGATCGTGACAAGAAACTTGTTTGCAAAGTCCACAAGTCAATATATAGTCTTAAACAGGCCTCATGACAATGGTATGCAAAATTTTCAGCCTTTATAATTCAGTTGGGTTTAGTTTATCAAAATCTGACTATTCCCTATTTACTAGAGGTACAGGTCTATCCTTTGTTGCCCTGTTGATCTATTTTGATGACATTATCATCATAGGCCCTTCCATGCAAGGAATCAATTATTTTAAAGCCCTTCTTCACAATCAATCTAAGCTTAAAGATCTAGGCACACTAAATTATTTCCTTGGTCTTGAGATTGCCAAATCATATCAAGGTATAGTTCTATCTCAACATCATTACACTCTTCAACCCTTAGAAGACACTGGTTTTCTTGCATCAAAGCTAGCTTTCGTTCACATGGATCCCAACCTAAAACTAAATGAAACTGAAAGTGAACCTTTATCTAATGCTTATGAATACAGACGACTTATGGGTCGCCTTCACTATCTCACTCTTTCAAGACCTGACATTACTTATGCAGTCCACAAATTAAGTCAATTTCTAGTAAAGCCTCGTCTCCAACATCTACTAGCTATTCACCATCTTCTTCGGTATCTCAAAAATCATCCTAGACAAGGCCTTTTCTTCTCAGCCTCCTCAACCATCCAAGTAAAGGCCTTCTTTGATGCAGACAAGGGTTTTTGCCCAAATTCTAGAAAGTCCACCACAGGTTTTTGCATTTTCTTAGGTGACTCACTCATCTCATTGAAAGCTAAGAAACAATATGTAGTTTCTCGATCCTCAGCTAAAGCTAAATATTCAGCCTTAGTCACCACAACCAATGAACTTATATGGTTTCAACAACTTTTTCATGATTTTCACATCTCTTAGCTTTCACTAACTCTTCTTTTTTGTGATAATCAAGCAGCAATACATATTGCTTCCAATCCCACGTTTCATGAATGCACCAAACACATTGAGATTGATTGCCACTTTGTTAGAAAAAAGATCACAAATGGCTCCATCAAGCTACTCCCCATCAAATCTCAACACCAAATAGCAGATGCCTTCACCAAAGCTTTACCTGCGTCTTTGTTGTTTCCTTTACTATCCAAGATGGCTATAAAGGACATTTACAGTCCATCTTGAGGGGGAGTTTTATAGTATATGCCAAGTTAGTTAGTTAGTTACCCAATTAGTTACTCATTTGCTGAGCTATACACTTTTTAGTTTTGGTTTACCACTCATAATCTGTTAGTTTTCTGTTGTAACTTAATAGCTTACTTCATTCTATTACATGTATATAAGCCCAAGTTGTACTCATTCCATACACGTGAATAAGGAATTTGCTTTATTGTTTCTCTTATCTGTTCATCCTCTAATTTTATTTGATTCATTCATCAAGAATCAAGAATCAAGAATCAAGAATTCTAATTCAACAGTAGTAGTAGAAGATCTCCATCTCTTATAACCATTTTAGAATAAAAGGTAGAAAATATGACAAGGATCGTTGCAGCCTTGAATATATTGGAAACACAAAATGAATCCTAGCCAAGTGATGACCTAATAGACATGGAAACTTTGTTGGTAACCAAAATAACGGTGGCTATGAGGTGATCCTAGAGGGAATCCATGAGGTTAACCGTAACAAAAAACAAAAGTGTAATTGTCAAGCCAATTCCATGGGTAGTTGTGAGAGTTGGAAAAATAATACGCAGCAGAATTTTAAAAATTTTAAATCAGAGTATTTTCCAAAACATAAGTTTGACATGCTATATGTATAAATTAACCTGATCTTACTATCCTCTTACTCGTTGAAAAGCTCCCGAAAACAGTGTAGAGAAGTAACGTTCCAGAAGAGCCTCAACCAACTGGTCTTCTTTGCTATTCTCTATCCACGATCGGAGTGAGTGTGGGTTCACACGTACAGCTCTTCCTCAAGGTGATTCTCCTTCCAATCAATTGAGAGAACCCAAAGCTAGTGTTCGTGATTTGTGAACAAGAGCTCTCAGGGAGTTTCAGATTATCACCACTAGAGTATCACTCTTAATCTCTCTATTGATCTGTGTCTTTCTTTCTTGAATAACTCATTAAACTCACTCCCTATTTATAGAGGTTGGGTCTAGGGTCATTCCTTATCAGATAAGGTCTCAAAAATTCAAAACAGAACCAAATTCGGGTCTATATCGGATAAGATACGCGTAAAAACGCGTGAAAACGCGTGATTTT
>CAMOHE010029755.1:0-23616 GCA_946598075.1 Artocarpus hirsutus | reverse complement strand
ATAGTATTTATATAATTTAATATTGATATTACTATCAATATTAATATTAACATTATACTATTCATATTGATGTTATATTATTATGTTTTTATTATTAATGTTATTATTATTCTTATTATCAAATTATAATTTTATATTGATATAATATTTATATTTATATCATATATTAATATTAATTTATAATAATAATACGAAATTATTTTATTTTATTATTATAGTATTTATATATATTATATTCTAATATTAATTAATAATAATATATATTATATTTATATATTGTATATGTAATATATTATATATTATTAATATTGTTGATGTTATTATTAACATTATTATCAAATTATTATTTTATATTGATATAATTCTTATATTTATATTACATAGAAATATTAATTTATAAAAACATTATAATAATAATAATATAATTATTATCATTATCATTATGAAGAAAAATGTTAGATTTCTATAGTTTTGAGATTCCTAGGAATATGAATTTCATCTATTAGATGGGCTTCATATTACCGTAAAATGAGGTTATCTGAATCCTATCAGAATGAATTTCACAAGAATTCAAAACTCAGATTACTGCATACCAAACATGGAAATCTGTAAGATTCTCATTCCCATTTCAGGATTACTGCATATCAAATGCCCCCTTGGTGTTTACTTGAAAGATGCATTTGCTCCCTGTAACAAAAATGGTAAACTTGCATGTATTTGTCTGCGTTGACATTAATGATGCCCAATAGATACAATTTATCAAATAGTTCATTCAATTTAATTGTAAAGGCAATTAAAGGTTTGAAGGTTTATGCCTTAACAACACATTAACAACCGCAACAATAATAGGCAAAACTTTGAAAAATGGTAAACAAATACCTCCCTTTAAAAAAGAGAAATATCCATCTTATTTAACAAAAATTTTACATTTTTTAGAATTCTTATAGGTTTGTAATATCTAAATAACTTAGTTGCAAGAATAATTTAATGATAAATCCACATATTTCCTTTCAATATGAGGTTTGTGTGAATCTCTTACTCTCAGTTTAAAAAAAAGGGTCTAAAATAATCCCATTTAGACATAAGAAAAAAAATTAAATTAAGAATTTAATGAAATAGATCCATCAATATTACAACTTGTTGATGAAAAGAAGTAAATTTATACCAAAGAATACAACAAATTAGTGTTATTATTATTTTGGTACCTATGTTTTTAAGAAACATCATATTGATATTGTGCTGTTTAGAAAATATTAAAAAGGTATAACATAATTTTCAAAAATGTCATCTTGATACCATGATTTTTTTTTTGACGTAAATTCTTTTTTACTCTTTTATTAATGAGCCCCAAATTAATTTCATAAAATTATAATATAAAATAAAAATAAAAAATTAAATAAAAGCTCACCAAAGAAAAGCATACGTGTGAATTTATTTATTTTTTTAATGTTGTTTGTATTTATTTATTTTTGAAAATTATAAGGTACTATTTTGATATTTTTTAAACAACAAAATACTAATGTAATGTTTCTTTGAAATACAAAGTATCAAAATGATAATGTTGATGCTTGCCTGAGTCGGGCTACGAATTAACATCACGTGCAGCTGTGCGCAGTGCCTAGCTCTTCCTTGTTCGTTTTTGCCTGTATGGGTGCACCTGTAACAAGAGGAGGGACACTTCGGAGGCAAGAAAATGTCAGTCAACAATAAGGGCTCTCTGATGCTCAAGGCAAAGGTTGCTCGGCAGAGGTTGAGAACTTATTAGGTGGGATGGAGCCTGTGTCCCAAAATGCAATAAATGCATCCTATTTATAAGCTACCACTTAGACCGGGTGTTAGTTGGGTTTTTTTTACAACCCAAGTGTCACATCAAGGCGTATCAGGTGGCAGAAGACAAGTGTCACGTCCCTCCGATGGTGGATTACTTCTCATCCGGCGGTAAGTTGTTTGCCATCTATTAGCCAATGATAGCAAGTAACAACTCACTTTCAAGTATGGGGAGTCCAAACCGAGCTGATACTTTATTTGAGGTGGCAACCTGTTAAGGTGCGGCCCGGGGGACATTGAGAAGCACCTCGGATAGAAGACCTAGGCTCATTGGGGGCGGTTGTAAGCTTATCGAAGCTTTGTTGAGCTGTTTGGCCAACCACCTGAAGTAGGCTCGTCGGCAATGATGTCGAGCTCACCCTCAACAGATTAAAAAAAATTTTTATCTTTACACCTTTACATACATATATAAAAGGGTCAAAGGATGTTTAGCCATAGCTCCTTTTTTACTATTTGTTAATATTTCATTTTAATTTTGTGCTTTTTAGTTTTCTCATTTCATTTTCTTTGTTTTTTTTTTTTTTGCCAAGTACTCTTTTACACCTTAATCTTTTTCCAATTTACTTTTATAATATTTTTCCTATTTTTTCTGCCATTGAAATAATTTCTTTTATATCTAGCCATACTATTCTTTTTTATTTCTTATTTTTCATGAAAGCTCACGCGTAGTTTAATTTTTTTAATGTTTTTCTTAAAATTATTTTTATCCTCACTTGTTCTTATTATAAAATTTTTCCAAATACGTCCACGCTTAATCTTTTAAAATAATACTTTTTTTCCTTATTGAGCCACTAAAACAATATTTCTTAACCCCCTTTCTCAGTAGTTTTTTTACACAACGTCTTTTTTCTCACTCTTTCTTTATTTTTTTTCCAAAATTGAAAAGATTAGAGGTTGGCCCTATGGGTCTTTCAATTCTCGCTATTGATTTCCTCTCCATTAATAACATAATATTCTCTTTAATGCCTTATAATTTCTCCAACAATCTTCCTCCACCCTTTCATTCTAGCAAATATTATGTTAGTGATAGCTGTGTATTAACAACTAATTAAACCCCCTTATTCTTAAATGAATTAAAAACAAAAAAAAAAACAGTAATTGTAATAACTATCACTTGTTCAAAACCAATTATAGTAAATAGAAGATTTTGAAAATATTAATAATAAATAGCAAATTTTTAATGTGAATGATTTATTTACCCACTTATTTACTGTGTATGTAATTTTTATTTACATAATAAATAAAAATAAAAAATTTATTTATCCTTAATTTATAATGTAAAATATTTCTATTTATATAGTAAATAAATTATTTACATTATAATCTATTATTTATTATGAATATTTTTAAAACATATTACTTACTTCAAAAATTTTAAAAAACCGCTGCTTCCCCTATACAAAGCACAATAAGACAAGTGAACATATGGACTACAAAAAAAACTCACAAAATTACTACGTATATCACACGTGGCCCTCAATTTTCGCACGTGGCCCTCAACTATTGTCCGTGGAGGTTGTAGAGTTTTGGAGGCAGTCAAAAAGTCCATCGCCGACTCTCTTTTTCAACGGTACACCCATTGGACGGTGCAATACACGCTCTGACAGAGGCAGTAGGCAAGTCCAACCCGTTCCCGGCCTCCTCAGTCCTCGCCCAAAAAGCGAGAAAACCAGTTCAACGGTATGGCAACGACAATAGACGGTCCTCTTTCACGTCGCGTTTTCCTTCCCTTCTTCTCATTGCCAAAAACGACAAACCGGAAAAAGCAAACGCAATCACCACGCACATTTATACATTGCATGACCACTCAGCGATATTTCTCTATCTCTCTCTCTCTCTCCTCCTCTCTCTCTCATACATTTTCCCATCGTCTTCTCCGGCTCTCTCCTTCCCCTTTTCTATGAAACCCTAACTTTTTGCATTTCTCGGTTTCTCTGATATAGTTTAGAATTTAATCTTGCTTTTGTGAATTCTTTTTTCGTGTTTTTTGGTTGGGAAAAATGGATTTTCAGCGAGGTGTACTTGTTGTGTTTCTGGTTATGGCGCTAAGCTTGAAGCTTGGTTCAGCTGGAGATATAGTTCACCATGATAATAGTGCTCCGAAAAGACCTGGCTGTGATAACAACTTCGTTCTGGTAAGAATCCCCAAATTCCACTCTTTTTTTAAATTATTTGAATTTTTTTTTCTAGTGCGATTTTCTGTTTGTTAGCTCAGAAAACGGGAGAAGTGAAAAGGAAAGACCTTTTTCCCCCTTGGTTGAATTCCTTTTCGAATTTAGTACTCCGTACTGTTTCGGGTACCGGTAGATAGACAAGCATAATTTTGTGGAATTGATTTTTAATGTTTATGGGGGTGGCTGAGAAAGCTGAGAAAAGGAAAAAATAGTTTTAGAAGAATGTATATATTTTTCAAGGCCAATGCTAATTATTTGATTTCACAATTGAGACGATTGATTGAATTTGGAGTTTTTTTTTTTTGATGAATTATTTTTCGTTTCTTCATGTCAAATTAATAATTTCTGTTTACATCCTGAGAGGAGGTTTAAGAAAGACAAAGGAAGATACATACATACATACATACATACATACACACTTATATATATATATATATATTGTTTTTGCTAAAAAAGGAAGATATTGTTTCTTAGTTTGTTTGTTTGTTTGTGTGTGGATTATTATGCAGTTTTCAACACCAAATTAAAGATTTGAATTAAATCTGAGCACGCCACCGGTCCAGTTGCCTTATGCTCAACCCGTCAATCTTCCCCTTTTTTTGGGAAGTAAATAATGAGAGTCCGAATAAAAATTTATTTATTTATGTTATGTTAGAAATGCTTTTGCATTTATCTGAAATCAGTGTTTTTTTAACCTTGGACCGTAATCCATGTTTGTATCATCTTCCTCTATTCTTTGTTTCTTGTTTGGCTGCCGAGAATAGTTCAAGACAACGTTCAACACTTCTAGTCTTAGAAATTTTTAGAGGAAAAAAAATTGTCAGCTGACTCTTTATGTGATTTTCTGAGATCTTCTTAACAAGTTGACTATTTGAGGACTGAAATTTTAGCTCTTCTTGGTTTTTTTTTATATAGTGGGTCCAATTTCCTTCTTGTAATTTTACACTTTTTACTCTTTGACTACAAATTTTCATGAGTCATGTTTTAAGTTCATATTACCTTCTTTTTGTATAGATATAGGGATGCTATTCTTTTCTTCGCATCTTAGTTGTAATTGACTTGTCTGAAGTTAACTAAGACAAAATAAAAACTTAGGCACTTGTGTTTGTCTGAAGTTAATTTAAGTTTGTATGGATTCAATTTATTATTTTATTACACATTTCACAATTTTCTATTTTAATTTCTTAAGTGTGGGAGATGGTGTTGGCTCGGAACTTTTCATGGCATTACGTTGATGGGTCATCTTTTAGATGATAGATGGCTCACTAGTGTAGTTCTTTATTTTTTCTTTTTTGTTCTCAAAAAATCAAGACTGAGTTGTATTGGTTTGAGACTTCCAATTTGCATTTCCCTACAAAACAGGAATAGACTTCCTGTAGCATTTTTCATAGAAATTAATATTGGTCAAATGCATTAGTATAAACTTCAACCTCTTTGGCTGTTATAAGATCAACGGAAGAAGTAGAAGCAAAAAGTTGAGAAAGAGCATTATCCTAAAACTTAATCTCACTACTAGACACTGAACTGACCCCATGGTTGTAAGGCAGACATGACAGTTCGCTCGTTTAAATTCTTTCCTTTTTCATTTAACCTCAATGGATTTAGCAATAAATATAATCCTTTTTAATTTCACAGGTAAAGGTCCCTACTTGGGTTAATAGCATAGAAACCAGTGAATATGTTGGTGTTGGTGCTCGCTTTGGACCTACCTTGGAGTCAAAGGAAAGACGTGCTAACCACACTAGAGTCGTTCTGGCAGATCCTCCTGATTATTGCAGTCCGCCAAAGAGAAATGTATTCTTGGTCCAAACTTTATAAACCTTTATTTAACATACAGTTTTCAGTTTTTACAAACATCTGCAGCACGCATCTTCCACGGAAAAATTCCAAGATTATTCATTTATGGTATTGTTCATAATCTGGAGTCGTGGCCTTTTGGTAGCTTTCAGGGGAGATTGTCCTGGTGCATCGAGGAAACTGCAGTTTCACAAGAAAAGCAAATATCGCTGAAACTGCTAAGGCCTCTGCCATCCTCATTATAAACTATGAAACAGGTATTTGCATGCGATTCTTTGCTTCTTAGTTAAAGTCATCGTGATTGCTTAGTGCCACCAACACATTGCATTTGAATCTTCACATATTTTAACTTTGAATTAGAGATCATATTTTATATTAAATTAATAAGGGATGTTCCCAGGAGGAAACAAATCCTAATACATTTATTGTCTAATTGGACAAGGATCATCACTACAAGTTGGGAGACAGGAGAAAGAGAACTTGTAGTTGTTGTCCTCTTTGGTCTAATCATGACTAGCAGAGCCACTCATAGAAAGCTAAAATGCTTTTTCATGACAAAAAGTGCTGCTTTCCCTTCTGCAGAACTTTTCAAGATGGTTTGTGAAGAGAACGAAACCGATTTAAATATAAGCATACCTGCTGTAATGCTCCCTCAGGATGCTGGTACGATATTGGAAGATGATCTTAAGAATAACTCCAGAGGTATGCTTGATTTTGCCTCTCCACGGTGCTGGAAATCATCAATTTAGAAATATTATTCGTGCTCCAGAATGCCGAGTACTTTATCTAAGTTTCTATATTTTTTTGCACTTTTGCCTGCACAAGCCAATCCCCTTTTTTCAGTCTCTGTACAGCTATATTCTCCGCTGCGTCCGCTATTTGACATTGCTGAAGTATTTTTATGGCTTATGGCTGTTGGTACCATCTTATGTGCGTCTTATTGGTCTGCATGGACTGCTAGAGAAGCTGCCCTTGAGCATGACAAGTTATTAAAGGTTACATATGCCCCTATATGGCTACATTTGTATAAAATTTTGGGTGGATTTTGTCTTTTGAATTTGTTTCCTTTCCTATCAATTCTCTGATTCCATCAAATTATATATGGATGTACTTGCAGTATGCTTCAGAGGAAACTCTAAATGCAGAAGGCACAGAGTCTTCTGGTTATGTGGACATTAATACCACCGCAGCAGTTCTCTTTGTCGTGATTGCTTCTTGCTTCTTGTTCATGCTTTACAAACTTATGTCATACTGGTTTATGGAGGTTCTGGTGGTCCTGTTTTGCATTGGTGGAGTAGAGGTGCGGCCATATTCCATGTTTTGCATAGATAGCCAATGTGTTCATAGGTTCATAATGTCTATGCCTATCCATGTAAGCATATATCATACAAATTACCATGTATTTTTTGAATTAACTGCAGGATCTTTTCCATTAGGGTGCCAACTAGTGTAGCCCATTAGTAAGGTTGGGTGGGTTAAAGGTAGATCCCACGTTCAAATCCTAGGAACGGCAAGCATTGTATCAAAAAAAAAAAAAAAAAAAGATCTTTTCCATTAGGAAGGAGAGAAAAAGGGTTAAGAACTAAGAATTCTCTAGCCTGTCTTTCCCCAGGAACATGACCTATCTTTGCCATTGCTCTTTTCTTGCTCAATTGTGACAATATAATCTTAATTGACTCCAAGTTGTAAAGTTTTTGGTTTCACCAAGTGGCTGAAGGCACTCAATAGACAACCGTTACCCTTTTTTGCACCATATCCCATTTATCTAAACTGAGTAAAATTGGTTGCCCTTTATGCTTTATTTGGGCATGGATAACGTTTTAACATTTTTATTATTATGCTTGAATATCTCTTGAAATCAGTTTGGACCATATTTCAAAGATCCCTTTGAGATGAATGTTGAACCTTGAATCTCTCTTTTTAACAGGGCCTGCAAACTTGTTTGGTGGCTTTGTTGTCATGGTATATATTTTAAACCATCTTCTTCTGTCTTTAGATTGTTATTGTTTTTCGAACATGTTTGAAGTGCGATTTCATTGACAATTTATTCGTTCATTATTCGCTTGCATTTGGTAATTTTCTTGGGCGTTCCCAAGCTATATTTTATTCCTTGTTTTCTTGTCCTTGCAAGCGACATTCAACATGCCTTTCACGTGATCAAACGTTTAGATGATGGATTGTGTGTTATACTCTGCTTATGGGACACTCTGATCGGAAGTCACTTTTATGATAGGATAAAAGTAACTATTAGATATGAACCAATTTTAGTTTTGAGATTTGGGTTTTCAGGTTTTCTGTTTGTTCCATCCTTTCTTTTTTCTTTAATGGTGTTTCTGTTTCTGATGTGGCTTAATAATTGAAAATCAATGTTTGGCAGATTAACAAAGTTATTTCATTTGGCCAAATTACACACACACACACAAACACAAACACAAACACACACACACGCACGCTCACTTCTCCAAAGGCGAAGCCTTTTTTGGACATTACACGTGTCGATTGTGCAGAATTAAGTGCGTTTGTTACAAGAAAGAAAAAATTGCTGAGATCTTTTAGTTTCATAGAATGTATTTGGTTCTATACTCTTTCTTATAATGGTTTCTCCCCATGTTGTGATTTTAAAAATGTGAAACTGATGACCAAGCAAATATAGTTTCAGATGGTTTAAACATGCCGGAGAATCGTATGTTAAAGTGCCAATCCTTGGAGCTGTTTCATATCTGACATTAGCTGTTTCTCCCTTCTGCATTGTCCTCGCTGTTATTTGGGCAGTATATAGGCGTGTCTCCTTTGCTTGGATTGGTCAAGATATCCTAGTAAGGAACCCAAAAAAAAAAAAAAAAACCTGCAATCTTCAAATTTTAATTTTCTTTTATTTTTCTCTTCTCGTAATCAGTGGCTATTTTGTTGCTGTATGTTACTTTGTTACCTTCGTACTTTTAATACTATTGAGAAAGGAATACTTTTCTTGTGGAATAATATGTTTGTCATTCTACATGTATATTATTTTTGGATTGACATCTCTCTTTGGAGTTAGGTATCAAGCTATTTAGCTTAATTGAATACGTATCAAATATGGTGTATTTTGGACTGTGCAACACTCTTGACTTTATCTTTCCAATATTTATTTTACAGCACATTCTTTTCACATGAACACCAAATATGATCATGTCATTATCTTTCATTTTACTGTGATATTTTATATTGCATATAATTGAGAAGCCAACTAACATTATATTTTTCATCTTCCCAGGGTATTGCTTTGATAATTACAGTTCTTCAGATCGTTCACGTACCTAATCTGAAGGTGAGAATTGAAGCTTATTAGCCATTTCTATTTTCCATTTACTTCTTTGTGTTTGTGTGTGTGTGTGTGTGTCTGAATTTTGAGGGTAGGCAAGAAATAATTTTCTGTTCGTGGGTCTGAAAAAACACTGTTGGGACTTGTTCAGTTATTGTTCGTTGTTTGCAAAACCCTGTGCTCGTTGTCATCCATTTTTAATATTGAAAATTGTATTGAGCTCTCTCTCTCTCTTTTTTTCCCCTTAACTTTTTTATTTTTGAGAAAACATATGTGGGATCCAAATTTATGTTTAACACTGAAAATTGTATACAGAAGCTACATATTTGGTTTGTTTATCTTTCTAATACAGTGACAATTCCATGCGTAACGCATGCATTGATGATCATAGCAATCTGGATCATTTTTGTACGTTAAAAGCTAGTTAAGTGGCACATTATTATTTACTTTCACCATTTTGCTTATACTGACTGGTTGAATGAGCTTAGGAGCTGCATCAAGATTCATATGATATACAGTCAATTCTAATTCTAGGGTTCTAACGATGGTTCTCATATGTAAAAGTTTAGTCTTGTCACAAAGATGAAAATTAATGTCATAAGAAAATAAATTAGGATACGAGAAGAGGAATTAATTCTTAATGGCTTTTTCCAGAGATGACTTCCTTAGATACTGAAAATCTACCTCGCAATTTTCTCTTTTGCTTGATGGTAATACAATCAGGTTGGAACGGTTCTTCTCAGTTGTGCATTCATGTATGACATCTTCTGGGTATTCGTGTCCAAGTGGTGGTTCCATGAGAGCGTGATGATAGTGGTCAGTAAATCAGAAAACTTTTCTTCTACCAAGTCTGATATTTACTTCACTGCTGTACTGGTAGAAACCAAAATGGTGACATTTCTCTTCTGTGCAGGTAGCTCGTGGTGATAAGAGTGGAGAGGATGGTATCCCGATGCTACTAAAAATCCCGCGGATGTTTGATCCTTGGGGCGGCTACAGTATCATTGGATTTGGCGATATTATCCTGCCCGGATTGGTAGTAGCATTTTCACTGAGGTTTGACTTAAAAAATTATGACATTCTTTCCATCTGTCTGGAGTTCTCTAAAATTGATTTTGAGTTCACTTTGTTGCAATTTGTTTGCTGCTCTGTCATGTCTGTAAACTAATGGAATATTTCTATTCCATTTCTGTATTTATGAAGATCCTTTGAGATGAAAAAAGTGACTGATGTTTGTGATGATTCCTACGTATTTGCTCCAGTCTTGATGAAATTTATGTCAACAAACGAGAAAAACCACCTGACTGACAACTGACTATGCTTGTCTGAATATATGTGATCTAGATGATTTCCTCGATCTGACTATAAATGCCCTTTAGTACAGAAGTTTCAGTTAGTAGTTATTTACATTTGGTGGCTTCTGAACGAATACAAAATCTGAAATCTGCATCTTTAATAGGTTTGACTGGTTGGCTAACAAGAAGCTTCGAGCTGGTTACTTTGTGTGGGCAATGAGTGCTTATGGTTTAGGTATGAAATGCTACTGAGCTATCACATGGCAATATTTTTTCCATTTTGTAAATGGCATTAGTTGCCACATTCTCACATATTCTTGGTTCTTTGAAATGTTGGACTTCAGGTCTCCTCGTCACATATGTGGCCTTGAACTTGATGGATGGGCATGGTCAACCAGCTTTGCTGTATATCGTTCCATTTACACTAGGTAAGTCGCAATAATTTGGACACACATGGCACATTGAGGCAATAAAATGCAGACCCTCAGGGTCAAATGGGCCTAGCTAAAAACTTGAGGCCGCCAAGTGTTATTAGAGGAGAGTGCTTTTTTCTTTCTTTATTATTATTTTTTTAAAATAAAAAAGGTTGGCTTTAGTTCATGCTCATTAGTCATAAGTGGAAATGGACATACGGTGGTTGCATTCATTAGCAATATGTACATTTTAACAGTGAGATAGTTACATTCTCCAATTTTGTTTTACTCTTAACTCTCTGATTCTGAATGTAGGCACCTTTTTGACGCTGGGAGAGAAGAGAGGCGATCTTAAAACTCTGTGGACAAGGGGAGAACCCGAAAGGCCATGCCCACACGTCAAACTCGAGCCCTGTGATGAAAACCACCAGGAATAATGAATAAACTTTAACTGTAATTGTATTGGACAGTTTTAAGTTATTAATATACACAAGGAACCCTGGACCTCTCTAAACATTTAATAGTTGTAGGAGTTTTAAGTTATTAATATACACAAGGAACCCTGGACCTCTCTAAACATTTAATAGTTGTAGGAGAGCATGTAAAAAGTGCAGCAGTGTTAGTACGGCATTTTTATAGATCAAACTCATAAAGAAGAACAGTAATATCAGTTCTAGATTGAGTTGTAGTTGAACCAGGACTTTGATATTCAGTTGTGTGTAAACCCCACAATTAGCCATAGAATAGACAGGGGAAGTTTGCTTCTCCTGAAAATTCAAGCCTTAACGTGATTAAAGTGGGAAAGATCAACCTCAGTTAAAACGCAAAAGAAGGATGTTATTTGACTGATAAAAGTTGGCTGAGTTCGGATCAGGAAATGGTCAAAGTTTAACAAGAACCACCCTAAAGAGATGTCAACTCTGTAAAATTTTGGTTAATAATAGGAATTTATATTGGGCTAAGAGCGGATTTAACCATAAGTTATAATTGTAAACAGTATAAAGCTTTTGTATGCTACAGTAAAAAGTTACAGTGTCAAATCTTTTATATGTTATTATTTTTAAACTAAAACCAATGGTGTTAACTGTTTTTTCAAACTGTGTATATATCTATCTCAACTAGTAGAATAGAAAGACTATTATTAATTCGTGATGGGACTCATGACCCCGTCATGTTCCTCGAGTAATTTTGTGGAAACAACAATCGTGTAATTTTTTTCCCAAAGACGGAGACTGATTTTTATTTTTTCATTTTTTCGATAAGCAACATCAACCGTTTTGCCTCCTACTGCCACAGCAACTTCAGAATTTAGTTCTATACATTTCAGAATATTGAATCATATTATTAGTCAAAAGTCATCTAGTGATTGAATTTAATTCGATGGTGTTATAAGCCCTAATTTATCCTTTGTTATTAAAAGTGATTTACTGCCTCATTTTTACGATTCCTACATCATTTCTTTTTGTAAGTGTTTCTACATGGTCTAGTTTTGAGTATGTACATGAAAATGAGACTTCCCAAATTGTCTGGTTGTTTTCTTAGAGAGTTTTTTTTTTTTTGAAGGTTCTTAAGAGAGATTATTTTTAGTATTAGAAACGTGAAATTTGCTTGTTTATGTTTATAAAAATATATATTGTCACCAGCCTAAAGATGATGAGGAGAGCAAGTACTCTAGTTGGAGAAGGACGGAGAGCTCTGAAATTCACAAGTTCAGAAAGAAATCCGCTTAAAAAAAATCCTCAGCAATTCCAAAACGAAAAGGAGGCAAAAGAACCTTGGCCCAACTTCTCAACCACATCTGAAAAACTGACGGGGGAACCAATAAAACAGAACAAACATTCTAGCCGAATTAAAGATTTTGGAAATCCACGAAACAGAAGTTCTTGCAAATCCGAAACAGCGGAAACAATATTGACAATGAATTTTCAGCTAAAGATGTCGAACGGTTTTTTAATATCAACTTTAGTCATCATGTTGCCATATCTTGTCAGGAAAATTAATACCTTACTGACGTCGCAGTGACTTGGTTCCTCCTAAAAGTTGTAACTGTTGGGAGAGGCGCTATCAACTTCTTTAAACATCACGCAAGATCAGACTTGGGAATCTCCCCAAGCTTTATTCGTTTGAGCTTCTATTTTTAGGAGTCCTCTATGAATTCAAAGACACATCCAATGGACGGCCTTGGGCACTTCTTTAAGACCAAAGCCAAAGCCACGAAGGGCTGCCTCTCAAGTTCAAGTATACTCTTGTATCACTTATGAGGCCATCGCAATGCATTCATGAGTAATACCACCTTTGATAAATTCATATTGTTTAGGAGAAACTATTTTCTCTCAGCAATAAACCCCAATCTATCAGCTAAAAAAATCAAAACCGTTCAGACAAGAGCATTCTTCGATTGGATTCATGGAACAGACCGAGTTTGATCTCCTCAAAAGATGGATAATGCCGATGATCAAAAAAGTATTATCAAGCTTGGTCACCAAAGAAGATCAAAAATATCAAGTTAAGGATCCGGACAAAGAGCATACTTCGGATCTCTAAAAAAGACGGTGAGTTTGATCTCCTCTAATGAAGGAACACCGATCAAAGAAGTATTCTCCAGATCCATCTCTTTGGGTATTACTTGGTCAACAATTTATTTGTTTTCTTATAGTTTTCCTTTATATGTCTTTTGTTCACTAGTTACGATCATGAAGGATATTAGAAACAGCTGACAACTACGTAGTCATAATCAATCAGTACCCACTTGTTCTGTAATCGACATCGCTTTCTCAGCTTTCAACACATCATTAAACCGAACTATACGTTTTTCCTAGAGAGAGAAATTTATAGACAGAGAGAGAGTCAAGAGAGAGATGGACGATATTCATGAGGACGACGAGAACTTTGGGAACTAACAGGTGCCCGGTGAGGCATGTCCTGGGGAAGTCGGCCCAAACGCAGAGCAAGGACTACTCAGAGCCACCGCCGACACCACTGTTCGAGCTCAAGTCATGGTCGTTCTGGAGAGCCAGCGTCGGCGGGCTCATCGCCACCTTCTTGTTCCTCCACATTACTGTGTTGACGGTCATGCGAGTTCTCTCTGCTCCTGGCAAGCGCGCCTCCGTGGGGATCCAGGGCATTGCTTGGGCCTCCGGTGGCATGATCTTCTCTCGTCTACTGCACTGCCGGTACTTCAGGTAAGATATTGTAGTGTGTGCACATATATATATATATATATATATATATATTCTAATATACTTGGCAGTTTTCTTCTTCTTGTTGTTGTTACTTCTTTTGAAACGTTTTAAGTGGTTTGGTATTGAGTTGCTGCACGTATTTTTATTTCATGATATGTCCACCCTGTGAAAACAGGATATTTTTTTGGTCTGACTTTGTTGTAGTTGTTTCCTGTATGTATGGTCTGTTCGGTTTCCGGAAGAGCACAAGGGCAAAACAAATGTGAAAATTGCTGGCAAACCAACATGGGAAAACTTATTTTTGTTTTTTCCTTTTGACATAGAGGGGAAAAAAGAAAGTGGAAGTTTTGTGATCTTTATGCTGATTTTACTAGTTAAGTGTGCGTCTAATACTCAATGTTGAGTGATTTTTTCTTGTTTCTTTCGTAAGGTTTTGATATGGACACACACCCCATTGTATATCTCTCTAACAAGTTTGTGTGTCTCATTTGAGCTGAACTGTGGTTGTTCTATTTAAGTTTGATCAAAATCTAAAGATTAATTTTTCATTTACATTTTCCTTGAGATTTAAATTGAAGTAACTGGAGGCTTTGTAATCTCCTTAGGAATTATGCATATGGCTTAGTTAAGTATACACATCGAGGTTCTTTACCCGTGGAGGAAATAGAGTTGCAGTCTTGGGATAAAGAGAGGAATAATTTTGGACATTTTATAATTGCTTTCCTTCTTGGTGGTTTTGATCAGTTGGGCATATCGCAGTGACATTTGATCTTTTGCTAGCAAGGAAGCTGTCCCTGACCAGAGCCATTTACGACATAAGTATGCAATGCCTCGGTGCAATCTGTGGGGCTGGTGTGGTGAAGGGATATAATAAGGTTCAATACAATGTGCTTGGTGGTAGAGCCAATGTGGTTAACCCTGGCTGCTCCAAGGGCGACGGCCTTGGTGCTGAGATCATCGGCACTTTTCTCCTTGTCTGCACTGTTTTCTCCGCAACTGATGCCAAGAGAAGCGCAAGAGATTCTCATGTCCCTGTAAGGATCTGTGTTTTTTTTTTTGACGTTTTATTTTGGCAACATATTTGTTTCCATTTGGAAGTTGTCCTCTCTTGGAGACTGTTGCATAGGAGATATTGAACATGAGATGGGGGAAAATTTTCACGTCTGTAGATGATATTCTTCTGCAGGTTCATAGTGAATTAAGGATTATTAAGCCCATGTTAAGCTGGTGGGTATAATCGATAAGGTGCGAGGTTATTATAAATTTACAATTAAAAGGCAATTTTAGTCAACACACAAACTTGCTGAACCACTTGATCATTTGTAGTTTTTTGAGATAGATTTAGGCATGTTTAAAAGAAAAGTAAGGAGCGATTTTCTTTCCCTTTTAATAATGTGTTTACTTATAAATCAACAATGAGTGTATTGTGGGTCCTATATAATATAGGGAATGAAAAAAAGGAATGTCAATCCCCTCAAACTCTTTAGTTTTGATTCCCTATTATAAGGAATGAATGTTATATTTACATAGATGTCTAAATTCAAATATTATTTAATGGTTATTAGTTATTAAAAAAAGGATATTTTAGTAACTATATTGAATAACATCCCCATTCCTAAATAAGTAAACACAAAAAAGGGAATGGGACTGTTTCCTATTACGAAAATAATGCGATAGAAACAAAGAACAAAAACACATAGAGATTTACGTGGAAGCCTACGATGGGAAAAAACCACGGGCAGAGGAGAAGAAAATAACTAAACTCGTGAAGATTACAAGATGGAGGCAATTAGGAAGGCTAAAATTCGATAATAATAAACCTTAATGCAATACATCATATATATAGGTATAAGCAAAATCCTATGGACCCAAAAATATAAACTAAATGACCCAAATACAAAGGTCTATATCGCGGGCGCCCCCGCAACCCCTGCGAGATCAGTGGTGGGTTACGGGATCAGGCCTATCGGCCTGATCCCTCGGCTTCCACCATAGATCTTATGAAAAATCCAACATTTGATTTTTCACCATAATTATTGCACCGCGGGCTTTTTGGGTAAGGCTAAACTGAATTTTCACCATACTTTAACAATCTTTACCTTGACGCGAATTCGACTTCAAGGAACAAATCTTCAACAAGCTATCTCTACCTCTTCCACCAAAACACCCTTAAGGGCAAACCTCAACAATGAACACTAATCAAGTCCAAGCAGTGCTCAAACTTAGATGTAGTTAATGACTTAGTTATCATATCAGCAGGATTATCATGGGTACTAATCTTGCTCACAACAATAGCACCATAAGCAATAACCTCACGAACAAAGTGATAACAAACATCAATGTGCTTAGTTTTCTCATCAAAAATCTGATCTTTAATGAGAAAAATAGCACTTTGACTATCACAAAACATTGTAGTAATCTGCAAGTCTTCACTAAGCTCACTAAATAGCCCCTTCAACCAATTAGTTTCCTTACAACCTTTAGTAATCGCCATATTCTGCCTCAATAGTAGACAAAGCCATTGTAGTCTGTAAAGTAGCCTTCCAGCTAATAGCAAAGCCATCAATGGTAAACACATACCTTGTAAGCGGTCTCCTCTTATCAAGATCTCCAGCAAAATCAGAATCAACATATCCAATAACTTCATCTCTAGTCCTCCCAAACTATAAACAAATATCAGTAGTACCACGCAAGTACCTTAATATCCACTGAATTACTTTTCAATGTTCCTTATCAAGATTAGCCAAGTATCTACTAACTGTATTGACTACATATGATAAGTCTGCATGAAAACCTACCATAACATACATGAGGGATCCCACTACACTAGAATATGAAACTTGAGACATATGCTCAATCTCATCATCTGATTGTAGAGACAAAGCGAAAGAAATTCTAAAATGTGTAGCTAATTCAAAGATTTGGCATTATGCATATTAATCTTTGCAAAACTTTTTCAGTGTACCCTTTCTTACTCAAATTTAACTTGCCTGCCTTCCTAACTCTTAGAATCTCCATGCCAAGAATCTTCTTTGCAGTCCCCAAATCATTCATCTCAAACTCTTTACTAAGTTGAGCCTTCGCCTTCTTGATTTTTTCCTTATCTTTGGCAGCTATCAACATATAAGAGCAAATAGACATAAGACCCATCACGGTTCCTCTTTATGTAGACACAACTGTCATAGTCACTCCTCTTAAACTCAAGAGAGATCATAAATGAGTCAAACCTCTTATACCATTGCTTGGGAGATTGTTTCAGACCGTAGAGAGACTTTTTCAACAAACACACATAGTCCTCCTTACCTAAAAATACAAAGCCCTCTGGCTGCTGCATGTAGATATCCTCCTCAAGCTCCCCATGCAAGACTGCGGTCTTCATATCTAACTACTCAAGCTTAAGATCATGCATGGCCACAATACCAAGCAAAGCTTGAATCGAACTATGCTTCACAACTGGAGAGAACACATCCGTGAAGTTTACACTTGGAACCTGACTATAACCTTTTGCAACTAGTCTAGCCTTATATCTAGCTTCTTCAAATCCTGGCATACCATCTTTTCTCTTAAACACCCACTTGCTGTGAACAGCTTTCTTACCTTAGGTAGCTTCACCAAATTCCAAGTGCCATTCTTATGAAGAGATCCTATCTCTTCCTACATAGCAATCATCCATCTCCTAGGGTCATCACAGCTAACCGCCTCTAAAGGTTCTTCATTGCAATCAATACCTTCTACCACTAATAAAGCATAAGCCACCAAGTCGGCCTCAGCAAACCTCTTTAGAGGCCTAACATCTTTCTTAGGTCTATCTGTGGCGATAGAATACCGAAGTGGTCTCGGTGGCGGTGATGGGGACGTAACATCTCCATGACTTTCTGAACTTGACTGGAAAGTTGAATCAGATGATATACACGTCTCAATCTAAAACTCCACTTGTCTGCTAGATTTCTCCTGATCAATATCACTAGATCCCGTAGTAAATGTCCCATGTAACATGGTAGTCTCATCAAACACAACATCTCTACTAATGATCACCTTTTGGTTTCTAGGCACCACAACTATAGCCTTTAACTCCAGGCTTATAACCAAGAAACACACACTTCATAGATCTAGGCTCTAATTTACCATTCTTAACATGAGCATAGACGGGATAGCCGAAAATTCTTAAATTAGAGTAATTTGCATGTTTACCTAAGCATACCTCCTGTGGAGTCTTCTTCTTAATAGCAATGGAAGGAGAGCAATTCACCAAGTAGCAAGTTGTAGAAGCAGCTTTAGGCCAAAATGACTTAGGTAGCCTAGCATTAGAGCGTATGCAATGTACCTTCTCCATCAATGTTCTATTCATCCACCTTGCCACACCATTTTGTTGTGAAGTATGTTAGACTATTAAATCCCTCATAATTCCTTCTAATTTACAGAAGACATTAAATTCATCTGAACAAAACTCCAAGCCATTATCAGTGCTGAGATGTTTAACTAGCTTACTAGTTTGCTTTTCTACCATGGTCTTCCAATCTTTGAACATAGCAAAAACATCATTCTTCTGCTTCAAAAACAATGTCCATACCTTTCTAGAAAAGTCATCTATAATCGTAAGCATGTAACTAGCACCACCATGAGAAGGAACAGTAGACGGTCCCTAAAGGTCAGAATGAACATACTCCAAAATATCTTTTGTATTGTGAATGCCTTTGCCAAATTTGTATCTCCTTTATTTCCCAAACACATAGTGCTCAGAAAACTCCATCTTACCTGTGTACTGTCCATCAAGCAGTTCTCTTATACTCAACCCTGCTATCCCAAGCTCACTTATGTGGCCCAGTCACATATGCCATAACTTAGTGAGATCACTATCAGATATAGTAGATGTAGTAATAGTTGCATATCCTCTAACTGTAGTACCCTGCAAAACATACAAACCAGCAGTCTTTTTCTACCTTTTCATCATAAGAAGAGCACCTTTACTAACCTTCAAAACTCCAACTTCATTGGAGTACCTGTGCCTTTTTAAATCTAGAGCACTCAAGGAAATTAAATTCCTCTTCAGATTAGGGACATGCCTCACATTACCCAGTGTCCTTACTACTTCATCATACATCTTGATCTTGACGGTTTTAATACCAACAATCTTGTATGAAGTGTTGTTACCTATCAAAATAGATCCTTTAGAAACTGTTTCATATGTTGAAAACCAGTCCTAACTAGGACACATATGAAATGTACATGCAAAGTCAAGAACCCAATCCTCATAGGGTTTGGATTCACCATTCGAAATCACTAGGAGCTCCCCTTTAGAAACTCCTTTCACAACACTAGCCTCATTGGTATTATCTGTTTGCTTTCCTTTTTGATCAGTCGCTATCTTATTCTTGTTTTGTAGTTTATAACAATTCATCTTAATGTGCCCCTTTTTCTTGCAGTAGTTGTAGACTTTGTCTTTATGCCTAAACTTCGATCTGCCCCTCACATTAGCACCAGAACCAGAGCTCCTCTCCTGAGTCCTACCATAAGCAAAAAGGCCTTCTCCATGAGCCGCAGGTTCAGTCACAAGCTCCTTTATCTTTTCTTTAGATAACAAGGCATCATAAACTTTGTTCAGAGTAAATGTATCCCGATCATATAAAATTGTATCTCTAAATGTTGCATATGATGAGGCTAGCAAACATAGCAGGATTAACCCTAAGTCTTCTTCCTCGTACTTAACCTCCATGACCCCTAAATCAAAGACAATTTCCTTAAAAAATGGTTAAGTGTTCTTCAAAAGACACATCTTCAGCCATCTTGTGTAGATGCAAACGCTGCTTCAGATGCAGTTTATTGGTAAGACTTTTCATAATACACAACTGCTCCAACTTTAACCATAACAAAGCAGTGGTCTTTTCCTTCAAAACATCCTACAAAATTTTATTCGACAGATGAAGTTGAATCTAGGTTAAAGCCTTTCGATACTTACATTGTTTCTCCTCCATTGACCACGGTGAGGGCATCTTGTCAAACCCTAATAGTGCTTCTTCCAAATCCATCAGCGCCAACACAGCCTGCATCTTAACCTGCCAAAGACTAAACCTAGTGTCGTGATCCAAAAGCAGAACGTCGTACTTCATTGTTGCCATCGTCAAGATTAAAACCATGCTTTGATACTACTTATTACAAAAATAATGTAATAGAAATAAGGAATAAAAACACAAAGATTTACGTGGAAATCCAAGACAGGAAAAAATCACGGGCGAAGGAAAAGAAAATCACTAAAGTCATAAAGATTACAAGATAGAGGCGATTAGAAAAGCTAAAATTTGATAATAAACATCATATATATAGATATAAAAAAACCTATGGGCCCAAAAATATTAACTAAACGGCCTAAAAATACAAACGTCCGTACCGCGGGAGCCTCTGCAACCCCAAAGAGGTTAGTGATGGGCTACGGGATTGGGCCTATTCGCCTGATCCCTCTGCTACCATCATAGATCTCATGAAAAATCTTACATTTGTTTTTTCACCACAATTGTTGCATCGCGAGTTTTTCGGGTCGGGCCAAACTGAATTTGGGTCACCATACTTTAACATTTCCTATTACACCATCAAATAGATAAATAAACACTAAAAAAAGAATAAATGATCCCAATTACTATTACTTTACTTTCATTTCCAGTCCCATTGCCTTTTCCTTTACATTTATTTATTGTTTAGTAAACATGTCCTTTATCTAAACCTAGTTGTAAAAAGCTAAATAGTAACTACAAAATTTGTAGAGCTGCTTCGTTATTAAGTCCGGCCTTTCTAAGGCCCGAATTGTAGCATTAGTTGCCAAAAAACCTTTGCATCTAATTTGCATTGTCCAACATTTCTTTTACGCAGTTCATCACTTTGTAATTTATATGCTGCAGATGTTGGCCCCATTTCCAATTGGGTTTACAGTGTTTTTGGTTCTTTTGGCTTCTATCCCTATCAGCAGAACGGGCATCAACCCCGCCAGGAGTCTTGGCACCGCCATCGTTTACAACAACGGCCAAGCATGGGAAGATCACGTGAGTAGAACAAGCGTTATAATCACTTTGAATTAAGTTCATGATTTATGAATGAGACCACATTTTCTCATATTTATGTTTCTTTTATCATTATTGAATCAGTAAATCTTCTGGGTTGGACCATTCATTGGAGCTGTATTGGCTGCACTTTACCATCAGATAGTCATTAGGCCATCCCATTCAAGAACAAGGCTTGACAATCTCTGAATTTCATCTCTATCTTTTGAATTTTGAGATTAGGCTTATTATTTTAATTTCATAATCAATTTTTTAAAACAATATATATTGGTGAGATAAAAGAAATGCTTGTTTTAAGTGTATGATAAATCACACATCTTTGCTAGGTTAAGTCTTGTGTTCCTTTACTATCGTTTTAGGGATTTTCCCATGGAGTATTAGGAAAAACTAAAAAATTTATATGTAGTCCTTTCCTCGAAGACTGTCATTCCTCTACTTCTGTAACGTCCCTCATGTCTTTGCCTCCCTGCACCCTCAACAATTGTTGTTCCCACGCTATTTTCCTCCTTTGTCTTTATTTTCTCGGAAAATTAAAACTAACGCAAAAAAAAAAAAAAAAATCTTTGGACTAACTCATATTGCTTATTATTATTATTATTATTATTATTATTATTGTCAAGAAAGAAATCTCCTATAAGGCTCCATCTTTTACGAAAATACCGCGGAAAATATATATTTTGTAGCGGTTAAAATTTAAAATTTAAAATTTATTTATATTTATTTTTATATTAAAAAATATATTAATTGAGTATATTTATTAGTCTTAATAATTTATTGGATTTTATATTTATAATTTATATTTATGTGTAACCCTATTTGTTTTGCTCCTTATTAGCGAGGTCTCTTTTTTCTAGGCCGTGAATGTAGGAATGACATTAAATCTTTAAGTTCTATCCTTGAGATAATACTAACACAAGTACATCTTGAAGCTTGAAGCCCGATTGTATCAAACGAAAACTCAAGTGTACCTCGCTATAATATTGGCATGTGTACATCTCTAGGGCTGATCCTCGATGTGGGATTCAAAAGCACCATTTACCATGTCTGAGGATTGAAATTATATTGGACGTACGTCGTTGTTTTAGAAGGAATATTAAGAAATTTCTCCTATCATTTCTTGCAGGGAAATTGTTGGATATTCCAAATACAAACTAATTGAGGATTTTGATAAACCAGAATGGAACCAAGGACCACTTTCCTTATAAAAAGATAAAAGTCACTTTCTGATTCTTTCCTCCCTTATAAAAACTCTGCTCCTCTTTTTCATTTTCTAGTATTTGGCTACTTAAAGTTCCTTTTTTAGGTACACTCTCGGTGCCACCAAGATGAGGACAAATTTTGATGTTGTGATTCACTTCGCATCATTTATTTTTTTCCATGAAGTACTTCTCTTCTTCATATTGTTGTTGCTTAACTTTGTGATGTCCATTAATGTTTTGTTTCTAAAAATAAATTTATTTGGGTGTTGTTTGAGGCACTTATTTATGCATGCCTTTCCTTCTGCGTGAAATAAATTACAACAAATGTATATCAAAATCGAACATGACCTATAAATAAAAAGAACCGTAGTCCCAAATAGACGTTAGGTGAAAGGATACTGTTGGATAGACCCAAAATTACTCTCTACATTATTAACTGATTCAAATAAAAGTCCTGCCTTCTTCTCATCGTTTCTTTGTCCTGAGATGCAACAATAATTGTAACCTTCTCAATCGGTCAAAAATAAGGTGGTTCTTCCTAAATCCAAGCAAATGGGCCTCCTAGAATGAATAGCAAAATTATTGACTGTGCACAGCTAAATTCAAGATTTTTGTTCCTTGTCATTAACCAAAAGATCACAGCTGCCAACAGAGTTTACTCACTTGGTTTGTGATTTGTGATTTGTGATTTTCTTTTCCGAATGTGTTTGTACTTCTAGGCTTAGAATTGAAATTTGAGAACTAGTGATTGCAATTGTACTTAGTAATAAAATGCAGTTCGTATTATAAAATATAAAGAACAAGACAAGAGAATATAGTATAGAAGTAAAGAAGAACTAAAGAAGAACACAAGAGAATGAGAGAATGATATCTATTTCTTTTCTACTTTTTTACATGCCTCTCAAAGCCTTTATTTATAGGCTAAAGATGCCCATAGGTTACAATAGGCTTAATGATGTTGTAAATAGAGAAAATAACTATGAATAAATTGTAACAAATAGAGGTTATGGAATTTGTAAAGCTTTGGGGGTTATGAGACTTGAAGAGTTTGGGGGTTATGGACATCCATCATAATACTATATTCATAACACTCCCCTTGGATGTCCATTATCAAGAATATGCCTCATTAAAACCTTAATAGGAAAAAAAAACCTGTGGAAAAAAAAATCCTAGTGAAGGAAAAAGAGTACATTATTCTTGTATAATACGCCAAAAGAGCTGCCTCATTAAAAACCTTGTTAGGAAAACCCAATGGGACAAAACCTAAATCAAGGGAAAAAGAGTACAGCGCGTATTTCCTCCCCCTCATGGAAACATCACTTTAGATCTCTAAACCGACGCATTCCAATATTATGTACCAATCTTTCAAATGTTGCAAT
>CAMOHE010029754.1:0-32543 GCA_946598075.1 Artocarpus hirsutus | reverse complement strand
TAAAATGATTTTATAAACCTAAGTGGCACACTAGGACACCATGAAATGACTTAATAACCTAGGATATCTCAGATTAGATACTAATAGATCTAGTTTTCATTTAAGGTTGTGCGTGGATCCGCAGAGCTAACATATAGCAGACCGGGATTACGGTGTGGGACACCGGCACGAGTAATGAGGTAGGACTTCTACCCCTTCTTTGGTAACCAATTTTAAATGTTTTGGCCTCAAAGTGATTTTTAATAAAATGTTTTTCAATGATTGGTTGAAAAAGGATTTTCTATGACTGTTTTCCTAAACAGTAGATTGAGGTATTTTCATAATAAACCTCATAATAAATGTTAATGATTATATTTGGTAAATAGAAATTTTAATTATAAAAAGATATACGGGCATGATGCCATATCAGAGATCGGGTCGTGTAGTGAACGACCTTGGGGGCTAGTCCCGAAACCCAGTTGGGCCACTACGATAGTGAATTACATATGGTTTGCCTAGGAAAAGAAAATGGTATTTTTCTGGTCGGCCTATTTAAACTGTTTTGGTAAGATAAAGCCTTTATTAAATTTCCATTTATTTATTTATTTATTTATTTGTTCTAGTTCGTTTTCTATGTATTTATTTGATTTATGAAATTTCTTTTAAAGTTAAATATTTTCAAAATATAGTCCTACTGAGCCTTTTGCTCACGTTTTATTTGTTTTAAAATCTTACCCCATAGGTGGTTATCAGCTTAGGATCGGAGAAGGGTCTGCTGACCGGACTTGCGATTGATAGAAGATTTTGGGTAGGTTGTATTACAAATATTCAAGGCATAACTTTTCTTTTATTCTGGACTGTGGTTATATTGTAATATTGTCAATACTATGTGTGTGCACAATATGTGTGCCAGTGGGACTTATACTCACTTCATCCCATATTAAATTGTTTTATTTGTTCTCTTTATTTGTTTAAATATTATGATTGCTCATCACAAAAGTTTTTAAAATTATCACTTTTTTATTTATAAATTTAATTCTAAAACCCTGTTTTTAACTAAATCCTTATTTAATTAGTTAAATTAATCTACCACGTCACCTTCCGTACTCCAAGACGTGACAATAACGCAAAATAAGGAAAATGCATCCTCTACAACAACATGCAGAACAAACCTCCTATTGACTTGGTAAACCCAAAGTCATGTTCTATACCACTAAAAAACAAAATAAATACTAATAACAAACTCCTATACTCTAGGACACTAAACCGCTGACTGACCCTATAACTTAAATAAACATGGTCAAATAAGACCCATGTGACTCAACATTTCCTCCCTTAAACTAAAAGTTTGCCAACATTTAGTTTAATCCAACTTGTCAGTGCCAAGCAGCTTTCTCAGCTTCTGAAATGTAGCCAACTTGAGGGACTTGCTGAAAATATCAGCAACTTGATCTTCACTTCTGCAATGGAAGAGATCAATGACTCCTTCCTTGGTGAGATCCCTTAAGAAGTGAAACTTCACATCTATGTGCTTGCTTTTTTGGAGAGCTTTATTGTTGAACTGCTATCATAATAAATTGTAGTGGCTCCTTCTTGCTTGAAATGAAGCTCTTCAAGAATTTTCCTCAACCAAATAGCTTGACAAGCACAGGTTGTTGCAGCAACGAACTCTACTTTAGTTGTTGATAAAGTAACAATTACTTACTTCTTTGAAAACCACGAAACAGCTCCCGAGCCCATGATAAAAACATATCCGGATGTGCTTCTTCTATCATCTAGATCTCCACCATAGTCATTGTCAATAAAGCCAATTAAATTTGCCTTTTCTCCATTTTGGTAAAACAACCAAAAATCAGTCGTACCTTGCAAGTACTGTAAAATTCTCTTTGCAGCAAGAAGATGTATTTCCCTTGGATACTGAATATACCTACTAATGAGACTTACAACATACATTATATCAGGCCTTGTTGTGGTCAAATACATCAAGTTTCCCACAATTTGCTTGTATAGAGTGCTGTCCTCCTTTCTTCCTTCACCATCTTTCATCAGCTTCAAACCAAACTCAATTGGTGTGCTAATACAATTGCAATTCTTCATCAGAAACCTGTTTAAAATTACTTGCATAAATTTCTTTTGAGAAATAAAAATACCAGCAAGAGTTTGCGCCACTTCTATGCCAAGAAAATTATGCATCATTCCAAGATCAAACATATCAAATTCAAGCATCATGGAGTGCTTAAATTTTTCAAACATTGCACTATCATTTCCAATATAAATCAGATCATCTATGTATAAGCAAATAATGACCATTTTTCCTCCATCTCCAGTTTTAATAAAAAGTGTATGCTTATATGGGCATTTCTAAAAACCTTGCTTAAAAAAATAAGCTTCAATATGACTATACCAAGCCTTTGGAGCTTGTTTTAGTCCATAAAGAGCCTTTCTCAATTTATACACTTTATGCTCATTTCCAATCTTAATGTACCTAGGAGGTTCATTAATGAATACCTGTTTTTCCAAGTCTCCATGCAAGAATGCCAATTTCACATCCAATTGGAAGATAGGCCATGAATTTTGTGTGGCCAAGGCAGTCACCAATCTAATTGTGTCATTCTCACAACCGGAGGAAAAACTTCCTTATAATCGATGCCAAATTCTTGTTTATAGCCTTTTGCTACCAAACGTGCCTTGAACTTGTCAACTTCACCATTCTCCTTTAGCTTTGTCTTGTACACCTACTTCACACCAATGGTCTTTTGCCCTTTTGGAAGCTCTGTTAGCTCCCAAGTATTATTTCTTTCAATAGCTACAATTTCAGCATCCATTGCCTTCTGCAACTTTTGTTCTTTAACAGCATCTTCGAAAGCTAATAGATCACAATCTAAAAATAGAGCAAAATGTGTAAGTGGGTCTTTAGTTTGATCAATCCCAGTTATCTCATAATCAATCATCCAAGCTAGACTTCTTCTAACTTGTCAAGGTAGATGATCATTTTTTGTTTTAGAGGCTAAAATGCATTGATTGACTACTCTTTGTTGCTCATTTTCTACAAGTTGTGCATTCTCCAAAGGCTGCTGCATTTCTTCTCCATTTTCCCCATCAAAATTAGCTTGTATTTGCTATTCAGTGTTGTTTTCATCCTAAATCCAGAACTGCCTTTCATTAAAACTCACATCACGACTAATGACAATTTTCTTGGTGATAGGATTGTGCAATTTGTATGTTTTTGACTGCTCACTAACAACAAGAAAATGCATTTTTCACTTTTGTCATCGAGCGTTCTTCTTTTCTAATCTGGAACATGGGCATATGCAATGCAACCAAAGATTCTAAAGTGATCGACACTTGGTCTTTGTCCATTCCAAGCTTCTTCAGGCATTACATTCTGAATAGTAAATGTAGGACTTCTGTTTAGTACATGAATGCTCCAATTGATAGCTACAGGCCAAAATTCTTTTGGGATACTGCTTCTTGCTAAAAAAGTCTGAACCATATTCAAGATTATATGGTTCTTTCTCTTAGAAATGCCATTTTTCTATGGGGTATAAGCTGTAGTAAGCTGCTTTTGAATCCTATGCTCCTCACAAAAATTTATAAATTCTTGTGAGTTGTATTCTCCACCATGATCACTATGAAGAGTCTTTATAGGCATGCCTGCTTCTTTCTTGACTAGTGCCTTGAAGTTTTTGAAAGCAAAAAAGGCTTCAGATTTTTCCTGTAAAAAATAAACCCAAGTTTTCTGACTATAATCATCAATGAACGTTATATGATAACATTTACCATAGATGTTAGATTAATGGGCGGGCCCATAAATATCAGAGTGAACTAGCTCTAGCACCTTTTTTGCTCTCCATGATTTTCCTTTTGGAAAACGGTCTCGATGTTGTTTGCCAACAACACATTCTTCATATATTTGTGAAGGACTTTGAATTTGTGGAAGATCTATCACCATGTTCTTTTGCTGCAGCATTTTTAGACCACCAAAATTTAGATGTCCATAGAAAAAATGCCACAGCCTTGCTTTGTCCTTCAATCTTATAGAGAAACAGGATTAAGTGGTGTTATCAAGATACAACGGAAACATCCGGTTTGTTGTCATATTGACTTAAGCAATTAAGCCCAATTTTTCATCTTGTATGCGACAAACTCCATCTTTGATAAAAATCTCATATCCCTTTTCTTGGAGCCACCCAGCACTTAGCAAGTTGTTTTTCAGATCTGGAACAAAGAAGACATTAGAAATAATCTAATTGGAGTTTTCTTTGGTGTGGATTTTTACACTTCCTTTACCCATGGCAGAAACTGTAGAGTTGTCGCCAAAGGTTATAGTATTGCAAAATGATTCATCCAATTCTGAAAACATTGACTTGTCTCGACACATATGGTTGCTGTAGCAGATGTCTAAATACCACAAGTTTTGATGGACTTCTTCCTTCTTATGACAAGCCGTCAAAAGAGAAACTTCTTCCTCTTCCTCTGCAAAATTTGATTACATACCACTATTTTTGTTGAGATTTGTTCTACATTTAGACTTGTAATGGCCAAACCTGTGACTCATATAACATTCAACATTTGATTTGTCTACCGACTTTGGTTTGTAACCATTTGAATGGTTATCGTCACATCCTTTTGCTTTCCATTTGGAATTAGGAGCATGATTCTCGTCTGATTTTTGGTGTTTTTCTTTGTCCTTCCATCTCCCTTTCCCACGACTAGACCTTTTGGATTGGTTGCAACCTTCAACGCTTGTTCCTCTTTATCTTGTTGGACAATTTTTGCTCATGACCTAGCAAAGAACTCTACAACTCATCAATTGAAAGTGCATCAATATCTTTAGATTCTTCTATAGAACAAACAACAAAATTAAATTTTGGTGTAATTGATCAAAGAATCTTTTCAATGATAGTGACATCCTCCATATGCTCGCCATGGATCTGCATCTTGTTAGCAATCGTCATTGTTCTTGATTAGTAATCAATAACTGATTCACCGGTCTTCATGCATTAGTTCTCAAGCTTGGTCCAAAGTGCTTGAAGCTACACGTGCTTTGCCTTTGTATTCCCTTGATGCTTTTTCTTCATTGCATCCCAAATGGGCTTGGAGGTGTCTTTGCAAAGAATAGTCTCTAAGGTTGATTGATCAATAGCTTGAAAAATATAGTTCTTGGCCTTGAGATCCTTAAGCTTCAATGTGTCCAAATCTGCCCTTTGTGTGTTTGTCAACACAACTCCATCCGCTGGTTCTGCTATTCTAGATTCAATAACAAGCTAGCACTCCTTGGACTTCAAGAAACTCTCCATCAGCATGCTCCAATGATTGTAGTGACCATCAAAGCTAGGAATGGCTAGCTGCACAAAATTTTCAGAGGCCATTGTTCTCTACTGTTGCTGTTGCAAAGAAAAATCTAGTGAAATAGAAAAAGAGCTACAGCTACTAACTCTATGTCACTTTCACTCTCTTGACCTCATGTGTTTCACTCTCTCAACCTTCCCCTTTCTTTATTATTTTTTTGTTTGAAAATTCGCAATAGGGTGCTATATAGATCACTCCACTCACCCAGTATGGCTTTGATACCACTGATATAATATTAGAGAGAAAAAGGACAAAAACAAAATGAACTACTTTTATTTCTTGCTGTAGAACACAAATGCTTACAACCTGATGGTTTTTATATAGAGCTTATACCCAACAGATAATAACGCAAAATAAGGAAAATGTTAGTGATGTGCCCTAGGCCAATTATGTAATGACTACATATTGACTTCGTTATATTTGCATTTTATTAATAAAGAGGCATTTTCATTAGTTTTTTTATTCTAATTACATGAATAGTTAATTTTTCCTAAGGTCATCAAGTATGTAACTTGATAGTAAAACTCTTAGGTAAAAATTAAATTCTATTCTAAGTTATCCCTTGTCGGTCATTATTATTGGGATAATAATGAATGAAGATTAATATAAAGTTTGACTGATAATTATGTTTTACTAATCATGTGTATGAGATACTAAGTCAACTCATAGATACATATTTAGGAAATGATGTATTGGATCAATCCACTATGAGAATACTATATAGATAATTGTCATAAGTGATTCTCATCACAATAGTATTATACTAGTCCTCTGACTTAAAATCATCATGGTTTCCTACATAACAAGTTATATATTTTGATACAATCTAAAATTATCTTTAACAAAATGATGGAATAGATTGTTGTTGGATATAGAGTTAATTACGTGAGGAATGTGAGTGATTAAGAAGGAATTTGTCCCTCATTTATTATGAGAAAGATATCTATGGCCCCTTCGATAAGTTAGAGTAAAGTAAAATGTATGGCCATACTAGAATGAATTGATAAGGGTTATCAATATCAGTCTACTTAAGGTCGAGAAATAATATGATTGAATAGCATAAGGATGACATAAACCATGCCTTATGTTCAATCAAGGTATCTACTGACAAAAGGACTTTAATACTTATTGTGGATTAGGTTATATCGGATTATTGACTTTTGTATGACTTGGGTAATTATAATGTCTTGCTAGAGGCCGCTTATGATTTGTGGGCCAGAAACAGAATTTCAAGCCCACTGCCAATATTATGTGAACCTACAGGGTCGCACACTTAGAACAGACCAAAAACGAATTTTGGGTTTACTGTGTCTAGGTTCAATGAACCTGATAATGTCTAGATTTGATATACTAGATATGTCTAGGTTCATTGAATCTGACATTATCTAAATTCTCTGAATCATATTTGAATTACAGACATTGTCTAGATTCTATGAATCATGTTTGAATTACAGTTTACCCTAGTTAGAATCTGACTCTATCTCGAAGTCAATATATATATCTATATATATATGTTTTAGGGTTTCTAACCGAATTAGAAGAGAAAAGGCATTCTCTCATTCTAAAACGCGAAAAATATCAAAACCCTAAAATTAGAGAGAGTCATTTAACGCAAAGAGAGGGAGCTAGCACACCAATTCGGTTTTTGAGAAGTCTGTTCTTATGGATACCTGCAAAGGGCTTTGCTCTAAGTAACAACGTTTGAATCTAATATCGTATACGAAAAGATCAAGTTAGGGTGTCACTAGAGTGAACCCGCTCTCTTCCTTCTAGAAATCTTGCCCCTTTTGTCATCTTGGTAAGATTCAATGACTTTTTTATCAATCTAATCGAATTGTATGGATCCTGCGAGGGTTTTGTGGGAATTAATTTTGATTTTTCGCTGCTTATTTGAATCACAAAATCCAAGAAAACCCAACAAAAAATGCATCCTCTACAACAATGTGCAAAAACAAGCCTCCTACTGACTTGGTAAACCTTAAAGCCATGTTCTGTACCACTAAAAAAACAAAATAAATACTAATAACAAACCTCCTACTGATATAATACCAGAGAGAAAAAGGATAAAAATGAAATGAACTATTTTTATTTCTTGCTATAGAACACAAAAGCTTACAACCTGATGGTTTTATATAGAGCTAATACCCAATGGATAATAACGCAAGATAAGGAAAATGCATCCTCTGCAACAACGTGTAGAAACAAACCTCCTACTGACTTGGTAAACCTAAAGCCATGTTCTATACCACTAAAAAAACAAAATAAATACTAATAACAAACCTCCTACTGATATAATATCACAGAGAAAAAGGACAAAAATGAAATGAACCACTTTTATTTCTTGCTATAGAACATAAAAGCTTACAACCTGATGGTTTTTATATAGAGCTAATACCCAATAGATAATAACGCAAAATAAGGAAAATGCATCCTCTACAACTATGTACAGAACCAAACCTCCTACTGACATGGTAAACCCAAAGCCATGTTCTATAGCACTAAAAAAACAAAATAAATACTAATAACAAACTCCTATACTCTAAGACACTAAACAGCTAACAAACCCTATAACTTAAATAAACATGGTCAAATAAGACCCACGTGACTCAACAAAGGCCTCAGAAAACATTGCAAATAAATAAATCTAGTGGATTGAAAGCACAACCTAATACTAGCAAATGAAGAAAGAAAAAACCCACACATGTACACACTAACAAATCAGGTCAATACCATTACCATTCCAAGCCAAAAATTTAAAAACAAAGGAAAAAAACAAAGAAAAGAAAAACCCCTTGTCAAAGCCTTCGACAATGGGATGGCCAACGAATAGACAATAAGAAGAGTAGCAGACCCTGAGAAAGTCAAGACAATGTCGAAACACTACTAGAACAGTAGCATGTGAATCATGCACTACCACCACTGCAACCAAAAAAGGATACTGGCACTACCACAGCCTAAACTCTAAAGGCTACTCTTCTCTAGCTATCACATGCACCGACAAAGAAGCTCTAAACCAACAACTTGCATACTCCAACCTAAATCTATTATTTGTCTTGACAAAACTTTTGTTGTCATTGCCCATTGTTACCATTAAAAAGCCCACTTGTCACACCCCAAAATCCAAGAGGTGACATGGCAGATTAATTAAGTTAATTAAGTCAAATTTATTAAGTCAATTAAATTAAATTTTAATTAAAATAACCCATTTAAAGAATTTAGTTGATTATGAAAAAGGTGATAAATTTAAAACTTTTTAAATAGTTATGAAAAATAATAAAACAAATAAGAGAAAATAAAATAGTAAAGAGAGAGAAATACGTGTTGGGTTCCATTGGGCCCACAATTTATGCATACACATGGTATCGACAATAATTAAAATTACAGCCACAATCCAATATATGAAATGGAAAATTAAATATTACATGCCTTGATTAGTCAACACAAATAACCTATTCAAAATCTTCTATTCCTTATAAGTTCGATTGGTGTACTCCCGGTCGGTCCTAGGCTAAACTCCACCTAGAAGGGGGAAAAGTTTAAAACAAGAAAGATATGAGCTAAAGGCTTAGTAGGACTATGTTTTAAAAACATTTAATTTGAATATAAAGTTTTAACATTCAAGAAAATATTTAGAAAACAGAATTAAATAAGTAATTTCAATTAAATATTTCTTACCAAAAACAGTTCATTGTTCGTCCTAAAAGGATTATATTATCTTTTCTTGGGCAAACCATAGGTATCACTACTGTAGTGGCCCAGTTGGGTTTTAGGACCTCTCCCCAAGGTTGCACTCTACACGACCTGATCTTTAAAGATGGCCTCATGCCCATTTATGCATTTCTATAATTAGTCAAATCTCCTTTTACCAAGTGTATGCCTTTACGTTCATTATGCAGTTTGTTATTAATATCATCATTCAATTGTTTAAGAAAACACTGATAAAAATCTTTTTCAATCATTCATTAAACAAATTTTGAGGCCAAAAAGCCTATAAAAACCTAGCTACCAAAGGACAGGGTAGAAGTCCTACCTCAATATCGACACCGTAACTCAGCACCATAGTCCTGCTTCGCTATACGTTAGCTCCACAAAATCACAAACAATGATAAATATGAACTAGGTTCGTTAACATCTATCCTAGAGTATACTATTCTACATTGCTATCTTATGGTGTCTTAGTGTACCATTAAGGTTCATAAAATCAAGCCATTAGGTTAATTTCTTTGTTTAGACCCTAAATAATGGAAATCAGTGAAAAATAATAAATTTTTGTAAAGCCCGATCGGCTTGCCAGATTCACTGGTCCTGCTTGCCAAACTGCTGAGTTTGGCTTGTCGAACTGTAGAGTTTGGCTTGCCGACCATATGGGTCTAGCCTACCGAACCTGCTATGAGTCCAACCTACCGATGATATGAATCTGGTCAACCAAACTCATGAATCCGACTTGCCAAATTGAAAAAATCTAGAAACTTCTATATTCGAGCTTTGGCTTTCCTGAGCTCTAATCTTCATTTCTAACCTGTTTTCAATTCCTAGAGCATGCACAATGATCATAAATCACAGAAAAACATACTAAAGCACTTTTAAACACATTTAAACAAGATTTACATAAAAATTTTCAAAGAAGTCCAAAAATGGAGAAAAGGGAAAATTTTGATTTAACTTGGTTTTTGTTCGATCTAGCTTAAACTTATGATAATCTAGGTTCCACAAACTTAGATTAAGGGTTTCCTAAGCTTAAATAAGCTCGAATTTCAAAATACAAGAAAAATAGAAAAATGGAGAAAAAGTTTAGTAAACCAACCTCGAATTTGAGCTTTGAATCACATTTATGGAGGCTTAATCTTGCATCCTAGCTTTCCACTCCAGTTGGAGATCGAAGCTTGAACTCAAAATTTGGAAGTGAAATTGAGAAGGAAGAGAGAAAGAGAAAGATAATGAGGGAAAGCGTGAGAAGAGAAGGAGAGGGTGTGTCTAAGAGTGAAGGAGAAGATAAATAAAGGGGGAGGGAGCAGCTAGTTTTGGAGAAAACCATGGGTTGTTCTTAGTTCTCCTGAGTAAGTCCTAAGTTGTTCAAGCTTTTAGCAAAAGAACTTGTTTGGTATCTGGCAAATTGTTTTGTTTCAAAAATTCAAAATAACAATTTAAATAATAAAAGATGAAATAAATTGAAAAACACTACAATTAATTAAATTAAGTTTAAATTACATCTAGGAACACTAATACACCATGTTATACATTAATCTGACTTAATTAATTTTGGGGTACTACAGCTCTCCACCTCTAAAAGAAATTTCATCCTTGAAATTACAAATCATCTCAAAAGCAAAACAGATGTGGATATAACTCCCGTATAGTTGACTCTAACTCCCAAGTGGCTTCATCAACTCTGTGATGTTGCCACATGACTTTCATTAATGGTATGTCACAACGCCGCAACTTTATCACCTTTTGATCGATAATCTAGACCGACACCATCTTGTATGTCGTATCTTCCTAGATCTACACATTATGGAATGAGACGATCTTGCTTTGCTCGGGTGGACACTTCCAAAGCATCGACACATGGAATACGTGGTGAACACAAGAGAGTTTAAGAGAAAGATCAAGCCGATAGGCGACCACACCAACATGTTGAGTAATCTCAACCGGTCCAATGTACCTCGGTGCAAGTTTCCCACTTACATCAAAACGCAATATACCCTTGCATGGTGATACCTTCAAGAAAACAAAATCTCTTGCTTCAAATTCTAAAGGTCAGTGTCTTCTATCCACATTAATTTTCTATCTATTCTTAGCCGCTTTCAATCAATCTTGAATTACAATGACCTTTTTGTTGCTATCACGAATCTCATCTTGCCCGAGAATAATCCTGTCTTTTGGTTCTACCCAACACACTGGTGACTCACATGGTCATCCATAAAGTGCTTTGAATGGTGCTATCTCGATGCTCGCTTGATAACTATTGTTGTATGCAAAATCTGCCACATGCAAATACTTTTTCCAATTCCTACCGAAGTGTAATACATACCCATGTAACATATCTTCGATCTAAATGACTCGCTCAGATTGCCCATCGGGCTGAGGATGAAAGGCCATGCTGAAGTTCAAGTCTATGCCTAAGGCTTCCTAGAAACTCCCCTAATTCTTGGCGTTGAATTAGGTGTCTCTATCAGAAGTGATGGATAAAGGGACTCCATGCATCCTTACTATATTTTGCAAATATAGCTCCCTAAGAACTCTCCTCGAACATGTCGACCTGAAAGGGATGAAATGCGTCAATTTCATTAACTTGTCGACCACGATCCAAATTGCATCATGCCTTTGTTTTGTCCTTGGCAAACCGATAAGATAATCCGTTGTGATGTGCTCCCATTTCCACCCTAGAATGGGAAGCAATTGAAGCGGACCTGCTGGCTTCTGGTGCTTGGCCTTCACCTCAAGACAAGTTGCGTACTTGGCCACGTACTCTTGGACATCCTTGTTCATGCCTCTCCACCAATATTGCCTCTTCAGATCACAATATATCTTCATGCTCCCCAAATGAATAGCAAATTAAGACATGTGAGCTTCGCCCATTATGGCCTTTGTTACTCTGCAATCACTAGGACTGCCAAACACTCCTTGAAGTATAATGATCCATCTGCATATATTCTCCATTCTTCAAATTGCTCCCCGTTCTAGATCCACGTCCATATTCCCTGTAGGTGCTGGTCTTGCCATTAATTTTGCTTCACCATCTGGATAAGAGCTGGGGTTGACTCCATATGGTTCACCAAAACTTGATCACAGTCTTTATAGTACTATAGCCTATATTCACTCACCGTTGCATCTCTTTTTCCAATCTTCAAGTGCCAAACACGGGAGAAATCTAGAAGACTTCCTGTTGAGCGCAGCTGCAACTACATTAGCCTTTCTTAGATGATATTGTAGCTCAAAGTCATAGTCTTCCATGTACTCTATCCATCTTTATTGCCTTAAGTTTAGATCCCTCTAAGTGAACAGATTCTTCAAACTCTTGTGGTTCGAGAAAACCTAAAATGTCACCCCGTATAGATAACATCTTTAGATCTTCAATGCATGAATCACCGTTGCAAGCTCTAAATCGTAAGTGGGGTAGTTCTGCTCATGAGGCCTTAGCTGTCTTGACCCATATGCCACAACGCTCCCATGTTGCATCAAGACGCACCGAAGCCCATGTCCTAAGGCATCCGTGTACACTTTGTATTACTCGTCACTATTCAGGATAATCAACACCAAAGTGGTAGTTAACTGATTCTTCAACTCTTGGAAGGCAAACTCACACTCTTTATCCCATTTGCTCACACTCTTTATCCCATTTGCATATGACATTCTTCCCGATCAACTGTGTTAACGAAGATGCTATCTTTGAGAAATCTTTCACAAATTTCCTATAATATCCTACAGGTCCCAAGAAACTATAGATCTTTACCATATTCCTCATTCCCACTCCACTATGGCTTTTACCATAGAAGGATCCACTAAAATGCCTTGCTTGGAGATAATATGCCCCAAAAACTTAACTTCATTCAGCCAAAATTTATACTATTCCTACTTAGCATAGTGTTGAACTTAGTGTTTCTATTAGATGTGATGGACAAAAGAACTCCATGTAACCACACTATTTTTTGCAGGTATAGCTCCTTGAGAACTCTCCTCAGCATGTTGACTTGAAAGGAATGAAATGCACCGATTTCATTAACCTGTTGACCATGACCCAAATTGCATCGTGTCTTTGCTCCGTCTTTGGTAAACCGATGAGAAAATCCATCATGATGTGCTCCCATTTCCACCCTAAAATAGGAAGCAGTTGAAGCTGACCTGTTGTCTTCTAGTGCTCGGTCTTCACCTGAAGACAATCGCACACTTGACCACGTATTCTCGAACATCCTTCTTTATATCTTTCCACCAATATTGCCTCTTCAGATCACAATACATCTTCGTGCTCCCCAGATGAATGGCAAATTGAGACTTATGGGCTTCATCCATCATGGCCTTCGTCACTTCTACGATTGTTGAAACTGCTAGACTTGAAGTACAGCGATCCATCAACATATATCCTCCATTCCTTAAATTGCTCTAAGCACTGATTCTGTTTCACCATCTAAACAAGAGTTGGGTCATCTCCATATGGTACATTGAAACTCGATCGTAGTCTTCATAGTACTGCAGCCCGCACTCACTCACTGTTGCATCCCTTTTCTAATCCTCGAGAGCCAAGTAAGCGAGAATCCCTAAAGATCTCTTACTGAGCACATTCGCGACTACGTTAGCTTTCCTAGGACGGTACTACAGTCCAAAATCATAATCTTCCATGTAATCCACCACCTTTGCTGCCTCAAGTTTAGATTCCTCTAAATGAACAAATACTTCAAACTCTTGTGATCAGAGAAAACCTAGAATGTCATCCTGTACAAATAATATCTCCAGATCTTCAGTGCATGAACCACCGTTGCAAGCTCTAGGTCGTAAGTAGGATAGTTCTGCTCGTGAGATCGTAGCTGTCTCGATCCATACGCCACCACACGTCCATGTTGCATCAATACACATCCAAGTCTGCGTCCTAAAGCATCTGTATAAACTTCATACGGCTCATCACTATTCGGGATAATTAACACTAGAGCTATAGTTAACTGATTCTTTAACTCTTGGAAGGCGAATTCACATTCTTCATCCCACTCAAACTTGACATTCTTCCTGATCAGTCTTGTCAACAGAGTTGCTATCTTCAAGAAGTCATCAACAAACTTCCTATAGTATCCTGCGAGTCCCAAGAAACTATAGATTTCTGCTATATTCCTCGGTCGTTCCCACTCCACTATGGCTTATACCTTAAACGGATCCATTGAGATTCCTTGCTCGTAAATGACATGTCCTAGAAACTTGACTTTTGTCAACCAAAACTCACACTTTTCTTTCTTAGCATACAGCTGGTGCTCCTACAAAGTCTGAAGCACGATCCTAAGGTGCTGCTCATGCTCCCTCCAAGTTTTAGAATAGATCAAGATATCATCGATGAATACAATCACAAACTGATCTAGGTAAGGCCTAAATATTCTTTTCATTAGGTCTATGAAAGTTGCTGGAGCATTTGTCAATCCAAACGACATCACTAGAAATTCAAAGTGTCCATACCCAGTCCTAAAAGCTGTTTTGAGGATGTCCTCTTCTTTAATCTTGAGTTGGTGGTATCCCAAACACAAATCTATCTTCAAAAAGTATCGCGAGCCTCTCAACTGATCGAACAACTCATCTATCCTAGGCAGAGGATACTTGTTCTTTACAGTGACTCGATTTAGCTACCAATAGTCAATGCATAACCTAAGGGTCCCATCGTGCTTCTTAGTGAATAAAATTGGTGTTCCCCATGGCGATGTGCTATTCTGGATATACCTTTTGTTAGCAAGCTCCTAAATTGCTTTCTCAATTCTTTCATTTCTGTCAGCGCCATCCGATAAGGTGCTATGGAAATTGGAGCCATTCCTGGAAGTAACTCGATGCCAAGCTCAACCTCTCGATGTGGCTGCAATCTTGACAACTCATCGAGGAAGACATCTTTAAACTCGTCAACCACTAGAATTGCTACATTTCTTCTATAGGCATTAGGCTCTCCTTCTAGGTTCATGAGAAAAGTATAGCAAGCTAGGTTCTTTCGTCCTCCAAGACATGTCTTTATGAGATTCGATCATTACAACCCTGGTAAGTGATTGTCACTCTCCTATCAAACACTAGGGTCACTCTCCTAAGTTGACAGTCTATAACTGCATTGTACTTAGACAACTAATCCATTCCTAGAATTACATCATATGAGCTCATGGGGATTATAATCAAATCACTCTTTAGAGTCTCACCCCCCAATCTTTATTTTACAAGATTTACATACACAGTTCACACACACTCGCCCCAAGGGTGAAGCAATAACTAAAGGTTTGTTAAACTCTTTTATTTCTAATCTCAAGACATGTACAAAAGAACTTGAAATGAGAGAATGAGTGGCACCAGTATCAAATAAAACAAGGGCTAAGGACTAAGAAACTAAAATCATACCATCAATAACCGCATTGCTAGTTTGGGCATCCGAACTCCCTGATGTCATGGTGTGTACCAACACCGGAGCTTTCCTTTTACCTTTACCAACATTGCTAGGTCCTATGTTAGCCGGCTGATATTGTGCGGTGAAAGTGACTACAAGCTAGCTGTACTAGCGCTCGATATTGAGGGGTATTACGTCGGAAGTTCTGTGGTTGATGTTCTTGTGCTGAAAGTACCTTTTTTTCTTTATTGAACAAACCATAATTATCACCACTGAAATGACTCAACTGGGTTTCGGGACCTGCTCCAAATATGGGGGAGATTTTCATTTTTTTTTCAAAACTTCCCTAAATGATTGTGTTTTCACTAAAAAGTGTTCTTATGTGTGCCTCACGTGACCTTCAATTTGACAAACATTAGTTAAATCAGTCCTTTTATAGCTAAATTGAAAAATTAGACTTAGTTCAACTACAAAAAATGGGGCCTTGATGGAATCTTTTTAAAATAGTTGGGACGTCTCGAACCATTCACTCTTTGAGTTATTACTGCTTAAATTTTTGTTTTTTTACCAAAAACTTTTTGTGTAAAAATTGGGCCTCTTTGCCACGTGGAGGAAGTGGGTTGGCCTGATGATGGATAAAAGACAGAGAAGATAAACGGAGAGACTTACATGCTACTCACGTGACTCATTTCCATAGACAGATGCGGTTTCCAATGGGTAGCTTCTCTTCTCCTCGCTCTCTCTTCCTCAGTTTGTCCGAGTGTTACACGCTATCTTTCCTCATCACCGATGACTAGTAAAATTATTGGTATCGAAAGGTGAAACCCGTCCGCCCTCACCGGAATACCAGCCGGAGTCAGATCTCTTCGCCGGCAAACACACTGGATCTCCCTTCTCTGCCATAAACGGTACGGCAATTTGAGATCCTTTGCTTTCTCTTTTTCTTTCGTTTATTTGGTGATTGATTAGGATTTTGAAGATAAACATAAGGTTTCAAACGAATTAGGTTAACTAAGGAGTTGTAATTTTTCTCATTTTGTTTGAGGGTTAAGTGCGTGGTTTTCTCCCTGAGATCAATAATTGTTGGTTGGAGCTGAATTAATCATGTCGATTGTTTTGTGCTAGAATATAAGATTTGTTGTCGATTGAGATGGATCTCTCTATTTTTTCCCTTTCATTTATTTATTTATTTATTATTTTTTTAATTTTGTTGTTGTTCAGTGTTATGAATCATAAACGGAGTAGATAAGTCATTTTCATATCGTTCAAAAGAAATTCGATATAACAAATTAATAGCTGTTTGATTTTCTTTTTCCTTTTTTTTGGTAATTTTTGGGTGTTTCGTTTATATGATTTCTTATTTTTTCATCTTTGTTTCTATTTGGATAAATTTTAATTAATTTGTGGTAAGATTTTGTAGTCGTTAATATCTAGTGAATATGCATTTCTATTTGAAGAAAGGAAAAAAAATGGCCCAGTTGAAGGGTCATGAAGTAGTTCAAGGTTTCCGTGACCATAGGGATACATGCAATGGAAGGATGAGTAGTTTATGACCATTGAAATGAGGATAGTGATAGATTTTAGGGCCGATATTTTATCGAGTAAAAATTGTCGTCGCAAAATGGAATTGTTGACCGGTTAAATTAAGAAGCTTCACTAAACTCATTATCATCTACTTTTCTAGTTGTTACTACTGGTGCCAGCACTTGCAATAGTAGTTAACACATAAGTTTGCTCTTAAGTACCTGTGATTGCAATTACTGAAAATATAATTGGCATTTGACATTTTTTAAGAAAATAAATTCACCCTCTTTCTACGATCAGATAAGGACATTTGTTGTTAACATGCCGAGTGGAATTTATGAGCTTGGTCTTGTTTTTTTCCCTACTAGAATAAGCATTCTTATCAACTTTTCTTTTTCTTTTTCTTTTTGTTTTTAGTTTCAGAAATGTATAATAATGTGGGAGCCGAGCCCGGGGTACCAAGACCACCGGCAAACTATCAGCCTAATCCATTTGGAAATGCATTTTATGGAGCTGGTTCAGGCCTTATCCGTGGTGGTTTGGGTGCATATGGGGAGAAAATTCTTGGATCAAGCTCTGAGTATGTTCAAAGCAATGTAAGTAGCATGTCGAGGTTGTTTTAAAGTACTACAGATTAATATTTAAGCATCGAAGAAAGAGGGAAAGATATAAAATGTAGAATAAGCAAAATTTTGATATTGGCAAATGGCAATCACTAGTTATTGCATTGTGAACCATGTTTTCTTAGTTGTATGATTATTCTTATAGGGAGAATCCTATGGTCTTACTTAATAAGTTCTTTTGATTAAGAAAGACTGTTGGATTGTAATCATGTTCACTTTTTTTTAATTAAGCGGTAGTTTAGGAATAGAATAAGCGGAAATATTGGGTGCTAACGTAGTGGCTATGTTTTAGTTTCCTTTTTGATTCCTCCTGTTATCTATTAATTTCAGAAAAGACTAATAGATGATTACTTTCTGTATTACTTTTTTTGTCCCTTTTGAAAATAGAACTTTCAAACCTGATAATGAATAAGAAGTTGAATGATCCATGTGTTATCCGTTTATCTGTGTGATAGAGACAACATACACACACACATTTGATAAGTATATTGTTGTTGTTTCTTTTAAAAGGACAAAGCCAAAATAGGAATATTTGTCATCATATTCATACCGTAATTTTTTCTTTATGGTACCTAAAACATATCATGTTCTCTCTGAACTATTGCAAGATATGTTAACTTCTTCTGATTACCTTTAAATGAGTAAATAGCCTTGATGTGCTTTTAGTTCATGTTAGATTGATAAAGCTCCTTTTAGATCTACCATTGATGTGTTCTATCATTAGAATCATCAGTGTAATATACTGGTTTTGATTTTTTTGATGCAATTAACAGATAAGTAAGTATTTCTCTGATCCTCAATACTACTTCCAAGTGAATGACCAATATGTGAGGAACAAATTGAAGGTTATCCTATTCCCATTCCTTCATAGGGTAAGTTCTCATCTCTCCCAACCCGTTCCCCTGTTTGACCCATGTTTTCTTTACGATATATATCTATATAATGTACGTATTACATTAGAAAACTTCCATATCAAATACACAGAAAAGAGGACAAGTTGTTCTTAAAAGGCAGAACAAAATGAAGAAATAAAAACCCTTAAAAAAAATACATGACCTGTTTTTTTCCATAATAATTACTGTTTTCTCTTTGCTTTCTGTCCTTTCTTTTCCTTAGGGTCATTGGACAAGAATAACTGAGCCAGTGGGTGGCAGGCTCTCTTATAAACCCCCAATTTATGACATAAATGCACCAGATTTGTACGTACCATTTATGGCGTTTGGAACCTATGTAGTTCTTGCTGGCTTCTCACTGGGCGTGCATGGAAAGTAAGTATAATAAAGTCTGAAGGTGTTACTTTCAGTAATGATGGTTAACCACATGAAACGTTGTTGCTAGAATAAAGATGTTTTTTTAGCCCTTGATTTTAGCTTTCATAAAACATCGTTTCCCGCATGCTCCCATTGCTGAAGGAAGTCTTGTTGCTTGCATTTGTGTTGCTTACCATGTCTGCACATAAATGCTTCATAGTTTTTCTAATTTTCCTATTTTACATTCTGATTTTATGTTTGAATTGCGTTGCTGTTGATAATGTTTTGTCTGTTTTATATCTCTAATTGCTGCTGGTAATTATGCTTTTATGTATGGATGCTACGATGACAATTACAGGAGTCAATGTTTTGCTGCATGTTTTCAAAAGAGGGAAAAATGAGTGGAAGGGGGATTAAATGCAACCAAGATGAATAAGATGAGCATTTTCCCTTTTTAATAAAAGATGTTTGTGCAGTTGTATACAGATAGATTCTTTTATGGGGATGTTAGATCATCAAAGAGCGAATTGTTGATGGCGCAAAGCTGTCTAAGGGTCCGTTTGGCTCGTTGGTTTGAAACTTGCTAGTGTAAATTTGTGGCTTGAATTAGAAGGTTTGAAAACTGTGGTTCAACTTTTGGTTCAAACCATTTGAAATATAAGGTTTGTGGCTGGGCTTGCTTTAGTCATCTGCTTGATTTCTCTGGTTAGTTTGAACACCCCTGGCTAATTATAGGATGTAAAAGTTAAAACAAAAATCACATCTGTAGAAACAAAATTTTATTAAAAGAAACAAAGAAATCACAACGATCATAACTCTTTTGAAGACAAAATTGTCAAAGAGAAGTTGCAATTGTTTGACCCAACTCTTTGGTTCAAACCTCATGAACCCATGGGCCAAACAGGCTCTAAATGGTGTTTACTGGTGAAGCATTTAAGTGGGTGAGCCTGGGGAGCGGGGGGTGACTCCTTGAGCCAGATTGTCTGGCTTGGCTTGCTTTACTTTTGAGGACAAGAAGTTGTTAAAGAGCACCCAAGAAAAGACCAGTAAAACTAATATTTTAATTTAAAAAATTTAAATCTTTGTTTCTCTTGAGAGGAGCAGCCTTTCTTTCTCCGTTTAGTATTGGATAGTAGACGCCACTTGGTACTATTGTATTGTGTCAGATGGGAAAGATATTATCTAAATTACAGTGTTCTCCAACACCACATTGCAGTTGCTTCTAGAATTATATATTTTTCTTTAATTATATCTAACATAATGCACATATTTGCTCCTGAGCATTTTGCAATCCTCATCCTCTGTTGTTTCGTTAAATCTCTTCTTGGTTGTTGCCAGGTTTATTCCAGAAGCTCTTAACTGGTTGTTCATCAAGGGATTGTTCGGTTGGTTTCTACAAGCCGCACTGCTTAAAGTAACACTGCTCTCGTTGGGGAGTGCCAAGGCACCCTTGCTAGATATTGTGGCATATGCTGGGTACTGTTTCACAGGATTGTGCTTGGCGGTTCTTGGGCGAATTTTGTGGGGCCACTCTTACTACTTTTTGATGGCTTGGACTTGTTTATGCATGGGAATTTTTTTGGTGAAGACTATGAAGAGAGACCTCTTTGCGGAGGTGAGGAGTTATGATCCTAGCAGGCACCATTATCTCTTGCTTTTTATAGCTTTGGCTCAGTTCCCGCTTTTTACATGGCTTGGCAACACAAGTGTTAATTGGCTTATATAGAGATCATGGTTTCATTTTGAGGTTTGGAAAAGAAAATTCTGTGTTCATAGTAGTTTCTAAAGTGTTGCGGGAAATTTTCTTCATATTCATGGCCACAGACAATTCTGTGCTCCCTGTTTAACAATTATTCGGAAGTTTCACTTTGAGTGGTTATTTATTTATTTTTTTTGGTCCTTTTACCCCCCATGATGTACGGAGGTAACGATCTGACAAAGTGGGACAACGCAGCATAATTCATAGCTGAAGGGGAAATGGAAAAGCACTTAATTGGGTTTCTATGTTCAGAATTATCTCTAATTCATGGCAAATTTTTATAAATATGATTTTTGAAAATTTTAGACGCTATTTAATTATGATTATGTGGCATGAATAAGCATATTATTTAAAAATATGGCATAATACGTAATTTTCTCTTAATTTTTTTAAAATGTAATTGAACCATTGGGTTCGTAGATTTGAAAAGTTTGAAAGGAAATTTTAATTTTTATAAGAAAAAATAAAGTAGTAAAATGGTTTAAACAGTGATTTGAACTTGTAAAATAAACAAGTAAAATATAAATTATAGTATGTCATGAATAAATATATTATTTTTATCTTAAAAAAATAAACACATTATTTAAAATTGTGGCATAACATGTAATATTCTCTTTATTTCATTCATATGCTAAAATCTAAACAAAGTCTTTTTGATGAAGACTTAAGAATAGAGTTCGACTGGAAATCTATGTTAGTTTGCGAACTCCCTGATGTTGAAAACTAGATCATTTTGATCCGATTAATCTACTATCCATAAGCACCGTAATTGTTTAATTTTTCTTTTTCGAAAAAACACCAGAAACTTTATTCAACTTAAAGAAAAACGGTTACCACAATGGGGCAACCTCCCTATAATCAAAGTAGTCGTGGGTGGCGTAAACAAAAGTCCACTTGGCGAGCACACGAGCAATCTCATTACAGTTTCTGGGAATCCAACAAAAACTATCAGAAAAAGCCTTAGCTAAATCTAGTACTGTAAAAAGCAAGGTGAACAGCCCAGTCAAGAGGGTTGGCCAAATTGAAAGCTTGAATAGTTAATTTAGCATCGCACTCCACAATGGTGTTTCCCCATTCTTGATCCTTGATGGTAGCCACTGCCTCATTTGCAGCCTCTAAAGCACTTCCTGTAGCAATCTTCCTCGTACGGAGGCAGATGACCTCTCTTTTGTAGTCTTGTTCCACGCAAGCAATTCCAGCATGATTCTGCTTAAAGGCCGCGTCTACGTTGATCTTCAAGCCTCCCTTAGGTGGGGCTTCCAAGCTCTCACTGCTGTTTCCGTCTCACCGTCTAAGACATGCTCGTCCAATCTATGCTCCCTTAAGCTTGCTTGTACGTGCTCCTGCACAAGCCTATTGATGTGTTGGACTAACACAGGCAGATCTGTTGACCTTCCTTCAAAGAATCGAGTGTTTCTCTTTCCACAATTTCTCTAGGATAATTGCAGCTCAAATAAGGTCCTTTTCAACCTCTTTTGAGATGTAGTGTCTAGAAAAATCCAGTAATTAATAAATATGAGTAATTAAGATTTTTTCCATAACTATGCCATTAAGACTCATAAGAAAATTAGTGTCTAGAACTTACAAGTGCAAGTTCCTATTAGATTATCAGGAATGACAACAGGTATGACAAGCTTAGTTATACTATGCACGTTGAGTAAGTTTAAGAATAATCATGAGCTTTCAGGTAAAAGCTTAACACTGAATCGAGATATTATATAATAAGATGAATAATAATGAAAGAGTGCAAAAGCTTAAGAAAATGGTTGACTTGAGACAAGTCGATATATCTTTAACGGTCCAAGCAGAATTTTGGTCTAATAGTCAAGCACTTGTTTATTTATATTTAATAGAATTCAAGAACTTAAGTTAAGGGTTTTCTTAAAGAACCCGAACACTAATTGTACATAAAGATTCATGAAAAATTAGCTTAAATTACATGATTTTATAATAGAGTGAATTTAGTAGTATACAGTTTTATTAAGCGTTATGAGGATATTATTAGAAATCAATTTAAGATCAAGAGGCTTTTCATATCAAAGTCAAAGATGAATGGAGTATATAAGCAAGAACTTGAGATTTAATAAATTAGAACTTCAACTATAAGTACTACATTAAAAGTGTATAGATAAATACTCTAACATAGTTAAACAAAATTAGTTAGCTTTCATTTAATTCAAAGAGTTTAATGTTAGTGAGATCAAGGAGCTAATGTTAAAGTGTTACGAACTTGGTTTGTACTTGTAATGACTGAGAAAATCTTAAAATTAAATACTCTAATTTACATGTTTAAGTTGTTGATTTTCCTAGAAAAGGTCATGATCGATTTTCATGATTTAAGGATTTGTGGAATAAATATATAAATTCCAAAATTCTATGGTAAATATTGCAGTCGAACTAATTGACTTTTTATGATCAAATAATTCGACTAATAATTTTCACCACAATCTAAAGTGGAAGAAATTTCAATCCATAAATAGCTTAAGAATTTAATTTATAAGATTTTAAGAACAATAGGGTGTTAGTAGTATACCAAGAAACACTCTAATACATAGCCAGTCTTTAATTGCCTATTGTTGAGGGCACTTTGTTGAGGGCATTCACACACGAAGGGTGCGGACTTCATGGTCTCCTCCTATGGGCTTGGGTGATGTCTGCTAGGAGTTAAAGTGGTAGTGCAACGGGTGATGGAGTTGATTAAGCCCGCAACGATTGTTTCGGCATTGTGAGTGGCTGAAATGGGCTGTTTAGGCTTGCCTTATGGTGGCTTTGGCTGGGTTACGGCTAGATCTAGTAGCCCTAAGGACGGTCAAATTTGAGGGTGATACTCATTGTGATTTCAAATCCATTGGAGATAAGAGCTTTGCAAAAAGAGGCATCTGAGCATGCTTGTGGCATGGGAGAGGAACGTGAACAATTATAGAGGAATTCCCTATGTTCTTGGTGGTGGTAATATGCCTGTTTAGTCAAGATGTGGTATTTTGGAGAAATAATGGGATGTAGTGGTCCCACAAGGAAAACAACTCTCCAAGAGAACACCTTCTGATGGTAGAGTATTTTAAAGCCTAGAGAGTGGCTAGGGAGAAAAGATGGCAATGCATTAGTGGTGATTTTCGATTCCCTTCATGCATGGGGGTTGTTTAGGCCATGAAAAGGCTTTGTTTTGGTGCGGTTTTGTGGTATTTTTGGGTTTAAGCAAGTTAAGATGTGGATCTTGGAAGTTCTTGGAGGTTTGCAAGAAGATATGGAAACTTGAGTTTTCTGACGAGTAGGAAATGGTGAAACTTGGTGACAAAATGGTTCTCCTTTGGTGGCTTGAGGTCGGAAGTGGAGTTTGTAGAAGCTTTTGGGTGGTTTGGGGTAATGGTATGGTAGTTTTAGCTTAGGAGGAATGGTGGCTATAGTGGTTATAGAGATTTTGAGGTGGTGATGATGATAGGAGGGATGGTGGTTATAGAGTTTAGCTAGTTTGGTCTTGGTGGTCTAAGTGAAAAGGTTGCATTCATCTTATTTCAAGGATACTAAGGGGGTATTTATAAAGGAAAATGGAGATCTAGTTTAGTTGAGGTCCTTCTACTTTGGGCATTTGGTTGGAGGTAGTTCCAAGTCTGGTTCTACAAGAGTAGCAAGTTGTGGCAACTTCCTACTGTAGGAGGTTTTCCCTCCAGATTTGAATTTGATATTTAGCATGTGTCTAGGTTTGTTAGGGGCATTTAATGGTCATCCAATCTAAGAGTGCTATTCCAGGTGGCCTGTTATGGGGGTATCCAAAGGAGGAAGCCTTGCCTTGCCACTTCAAGCAAAGGTTAGGCCTTAGGGTTGGGTACCTTTTTGACTTGCCCTGATTGAGTGGAAATTCATCTCCTGCAATAGGAGTCACATGACTCTGTAGCAAGGTTCCCTCGAGTGAGCTGCTGTAATGACCAAGAAAAATTCATAATAAAATCTAATATTTAATTAGGTTTAATTAATGAATTTACCCTTAAAAATTATATTTTCTGTAAAAATTATGATAATGTAAAAATAAGTAGTACCAATGGGAAACTCCACCACGAACTTGATGCAAAATTGGATATTGTCAATATAGATTTTGTGAGAGTAAATACTCATAAATTTGTAAATAATATCAATAAAATGAATTTTATATCACAATTAATTATAGAATTGCGAGAATTGCGATATAAACGGATGGGTAATTAAAGTATAAATAAGATAAATAGTCCACCAAAACCCTAAACTAATGCAAAACGGGGGCCAATGCGGTATAGGTATACTGCTAAGTGAAAACGCAGATATAAAAAATGTTATGTTTGGCTTATGTTTAGCTTCTAAAAATAAACCAAAGGCAAGTAGAATATTTTCTACAATCTAAGAATACGTTTTTCACTAGTTTTACCATGACAGCATAAGAAAAATACTGTATGGTAAAAAATTATATTGTGTAAAATATTAGGGCCCACCAAGTGGACACCCATTGAAATTTTATTGGGCCACCATGCCATGAAAGGTGGCCCAATCATACTTAGCCACCTTAAGTAACCTACTTGATTACTTGGTGAGTCACCAAACAAGATAAGCATGGATTAAAGTTTATAACAAGCCAAAATTTTTTCACTTGCTCCTCCCTTCACCCACAGCAGCCATAGAAGCATTTTTCCAAAAAATTTTCAACTTCAAATCTTTGCAAAATTGACCCCAATTGAGTTCAAGAAACAAAGTTCAAGGGATTTTATCAACTTTTAAGGTAAAAATCTAAAGTTTTTTTCAAGTTCTCATAGGGTTTTTCTTGGGTTAAGAGGGGAATTTGATTCAAGGTATTTTTATTTGAAAAAATGCTTAGGAAAGTTTCAAAGGAGCCCTTGGAAAGGCTAGAATCACAAAATTTTCTTTGGGTAAGTTCGAATTCTCAAACTTAAGGTTTATTTGGTTTTTGTGTTAATTTTTATTATTTCAAAAAGCATGTGGGTATTCAAGCAAGATTGTGATTGAATTCCTTGGGTATATGGTTTATGACATGTTGGAATTGTCAAAAATAGGGGTTAAATGTAACAATTGTGGGTTTATACAAAAATATGGTTGTTTTGTAATTTTGATGCTAGTTTTGCAAAGAATGGTGATTGGGCATGAAAATGGTTTAGGCAAAGGTTGAAATTGCCTTCACAGTGGTGGAAATGCTGTTTTAAAACTAATTTTTACAAAAATGACACAAGCACTAAATTGCAAAGAAAAAGTTTGCCTCGGCATATTTGAAAAATGACCAAAAACCCCCTGTGGTGGAAATGGTGAAAAACTAGTTTTGCAAAGAATGGTGATTGGGCATAAAAATGGTTTAGGCAAAGGTTGAAATTGCCTTCACAATGGTGGAAATGCTGTTTTAAAACTGATTTTTACAAAAATGGCACAGGGACTAAATTGCAAAGAAAAAGTTTGTATTCGCATATTTGAAAAATGACCAAAAACCCCATGTGCAGTGAGAATTTCAAGAAAGTTAAAACATGAAAGTTGTAGATTTCAATGAAATCATTAGAAAATGCAGACGATTTTTTGAAAATCGTGTTTGTTTGTGAGATATTAATTTTTCAAAAATTTGTTAAAATTGGAAAGAAATTTTTGAATGGGCAAAAGCATGATTTTGCAAAAGGATTTTGGGTATGGTATTTTGAGTAAAAATATTCCTTGTGAAAAATAGAAAATCATGCTTTAAAGAGACTAATTTTAGTTTAGGGGGTTAAATTGTCAAAATTTTCAAATAAGGGGATAAATTGCAAAGTTTTGTTAAAATGGGGCATTGATGTAAAATAAGAAGACTCGACACCCTAGGGTATTATTTTAAAATTAATAAGCATCAATTTTTGCTAAAATAGCAAAATCGAGTTCGAAAAATTTAGGAAGGCCCATCGAGGGCAAAATCGTCATTTTTCCACAAGTAAGCCGAATCGCTCCGAAACGTTCCAAATGAGAAAATGGATTATTAGTAAGATTTTTGCCCTTCGTTAGAGACGATAGGGTAGAGTAAGATAGGAGTAAGAGAATCCGTGATTATTGGAGTTGTATATAGTTATGCAACCCGATCTATTAATTAACGATCGCTTTGTATTGACACATAGATGAAATAGTAAAAATTTGGCTAATAGCGTTGTAATTGGCCAAACAGGACCCTAGAAGGCTAGGAGAAAGGGGACTAAGGTCGACTTGCATAGCAACTAAAACAAGTAAGTACCAATTCCACCTACAATATGAAAATGTAGGTATAGAATATGGTATATATATATATATATAAATATAAACTTATGTATATATCAAGGTGCATACCTGCGTATGTACTATAATATGTGTACCTGTGAGTATATAAAATAAGTACCTTTGTATATATTGCGTCGTATACCTGTATATATATTAATGTGTACCTATGAGTATGTAAAATACGTACCTGTGTGTACTATATAGTAGAAGAGTATTTATGATTGGTGTACAACATGTGAATATAACTTTATGCGTGGTATGATAACCATAATAAATGGGATTGGTAAATACATCACCAGAATTAAGAAGAGTGTCGTACCGACTTCTGACTTAAGAGGAGTTTAAGGTTATAGTATGGTCTTGGGGTCACGTAGACCTATATGCGCAATGATACAAACACTTAGGCCCTAGCTAAAGATAAGACATGATAGAGATAAAGAATGTTCATAAGAAAGCATAACTAGATCATGCATTTTAGTAAATGTGCATATGGGCTATGTTGGCACTTATTGGGCGTAAGCTTAGTTAGTATTTTATGCTGTAGGTATTCCCACTAAAAGGTCATAATAAATTCCCTGATGTGCTGGCGGAGGGATATGAGTAATGTGCAAAACTGCGTATGGATGCTACCACAGTCATGTTTTTGCTGTAATACATTTTAAGTATTTTGAAACATGTTGTATAAAAGCTGCAACATAGTTAAGTAAGACAAAACCTCTCTCGAGAGTATTTAGCAAACAATATTGTAAAAAAAAAAAGTTTGTTTATGTAAATATATGTATATATTTGTATTTTGAAGGATGTTAAAATCTGTATGTGTAATATATTTAAAAAAAATATTCCTAAGTGTTCATCTATACGTAAGTAAGAAAAGTGTTATATCATAGCCCAAAAAAGGCGGGTTATGACAGTTGGTATCAGAGCGAAAATCCTACCTCCCTACTGCACATTGTCGTCTGCTCCATTGCCATAGCTCAAGTAAGATAGTTTAATTATTAGCATAGGAAAACTTGAATTATGATTCTATGTAAGAATGTGATGCTGATTAAAATAATAAATATAGTATATAGCGGAGCCATATAACCATCATGATGTGGAGGTGGACTGAAGAGCGAGCATTACTTTCCAAGAGATGATTCCTCTATGCTACTTTGGAAATCGATGACCAATGGCCTTGACGGAGTGGTTCCACGAGATGGAAGTGATTTTCGAGACTTGCCATACCCCACTGCATCTACAGGTCCCACTAGCCTCGGGGCAACTGCAAGGGGAAGCACTAGAATGGTGGATGGGGCTAGGAACAGAAGAGCTGCAACATAACTAGGAAGAATTTAAAACCCAAATCTCTAAAGCATTCATTCCATTACCACCCGCCAACCATATACCAGTTCAGGTTAATCCTTATATTTAGGCAGATTGGCACCATCGACTCTACGTACGTATGGAACCGATCTAGGGTAGGTAAGTAGGTGAATCGGTGGAGCATTATTTAATGAGCTTTCGTTAGACCATGATACCGTTGATCCTGCCTGAAATACCACTACGACGAATTTGTGACCTTATACGGAGAGACCTTCTTGATGTACTACAGCATTAGATGTAGCACCCAAGAGATTTCCTTAGCCTAAACAATTTTATTATGGAAGTATTGCTTACTGAACAAAACATGGCTGCACCTGTAGAGGATACCCCAGTGGAAATGGAAGATGATGGCGGTGGTGATGATGATGATGATGATGATGATGAGCTTGAATTTATTTTAGTACCTCCTAAACCTGTCATTGTTAATGACTATGAGTCTACTGATTCTAGCGAAGAAGAGGAGGAGGACCCTAAGGAGGATCCTGAAAATAGCGATATGTCAGGTGTAGAATCAGATTAGGAAGAAAATAGACCTATGAAGACTTTTATATATTAAGATATATGTAGATGTGTGACTAGTACAGTTTTGGCTTTACTGCTCTTGTATATAAGTGTACCCCTGGTAAGTGGTATCCTTCGCAATGGTAGTGGATGTGTTAGCCGAAAGAGATAACTGCTCCTGGGAATGATATAAATAGTTTATGTAAGAAAGGAAAGTAGGAATGTATGTTAGTCGCTTATGTAATGTTTTGGGAATGAAGAATGTAAAAGGAAAAGAAAGAAGTTAATGAAATAAAATGTATGATATGAGATATTAAGTTTATGTTAATGTTCATGTTTGCATGTATTTATATTACTTGAAAAAAAAAAAACTAAATACTATTAAGTTAATAGTATGTGCTAACATAATAACGAAACTGTACGGTAGGCCTGTAAAAATTTATTATCGATGGCTAATGCACACGGAGGACCTGCAAACTCGGACTTGATGGCTATGATCATTGAATTGCAACAGAAACTTTGGGCCTAGGAGCTAGAAATGTAAGGATTAGGAGAGCAACTAGCTAACCAGAATCCCGTACCACCAGCACGCACAAACTCTCCACCCCCAATACCATCACCTTAGTAAGCAGAACCAGCTGCTCCAACTGCTCTAGTCATATCTGCTACTGAATTTTATGAAAGATTCTGATAGATGAAGGCCCTAGAATTTGACAGATCTACAGACCCATTGGAAGCCGATGATTGGCTTACCAGCATATAAAGGGTTCTAAAATTAATGGGACTTAGTGATCGCGCGAAAGTCTTATGTGCCTCATTTTCTCTCACTAAGGAGCCAAGAGATGGTGGGAGTCAATAATATCGATGAAATGACCTAGCCAAATTTTGTGGAGGAATTTGAAAGGGCTTATTTCAATGTGGAAATAATGGCAGCACAGTAAGAAGAATTTAACAATTTTCGACAATGCAATTTGTCAGTGGCCGACGCTGCAAAGAGATTAAATCAATTAGCGTGTCTTTGCCCCAAACTGGTACCTATAGATTGAGAGTAGATAAGAAGATTAATGCAGATGTTCTAAACTGACATTGCCCTTATAGTTGATAGTGGAGGGCAAGCTCCTGAAGATGTGGAGGATCGGATCGAACGGGCTACTAGAGTTGAGTTTAGAATTGCCTGTGATAAGGAAGAGAGAGTAAGAATTTTTAAAGTTTGAAAGGAGGAAAAAGTTTTAGCCAAATAGTGTCAAGCGTTGTAAGCAAAAGGACAAGGAAGCATCTCGAGTCAGGGGTAGACCCAGAGTCACCCAATTGGACATAATGGTAGTAGCAATAATAAGAGGAAATGGAATGTGAATAATCCAAAGAATCAGAAGGGTCAACCCCAGAAGAGGATTAATAATGGAGGGAATAACAAACCTCTCTATAGTCAATGCAGAAAGAGGCATGCAGGAGAGTGCAAAGCTAGCACTAATAAGGGTTTCATCCGTGGCAAAGAAGGACACTATGCTAGAAACTGTTTATCCCATCCCTAGAATCAGAATAACCAGAGTCAGAAAAGACCCCAGGGAACTCAACTTCATGCAGTCCACGCGTAGATTAAAGGCCCTAGCATTAGTCAGGGATGTCTAGAAGCTTTGGAACCTAGTGGACAGATTTATGCCTACATAAAGAAAGAGGATGATGTAGGAACTTCAATGGTGGTGATAGGTCAGTTTTTTATTGCCAACACTGATGCTTATGTTTTATTTGATTCTAGAGCAACGCATTATGATATACAAGATTATGATGTTATCTTGGGAATGGATTTCCTAGAAAAATACACTGCCAAGATTAACCGCCAACATCGCAAGGTTACGTTTTGACCTTCCGGGAGTGAGAAGTTCGTGTATTCAGGGAAGATTCCTAAGGCTTCAAAGGCACTAATTTTGACATTGAAAGCAAGGAAGATGTTGGAGAGTGGATGCATAAGTTATCTAGTGAATTTAGTAAATAAGGATTAGGAAGCTCAGTTAGGACTAGAGAATGTCCCTATAGTAAAAGAATTCATCGACGTGTTCCCAGATGAATTACCAAGCTTACTACCAGAGTGGAAGATTTCGTTTGAGATTGAATTGACATCGGGTATAGCCTCGATTTCAAAGGCATCGTATCGTATGGCTCCAGGAGAACTCAAGGAGCTTCAGGTGCAATTGCAAGAATTGTTGGACAAAGTGTTTATTTAGCTGAGTCATTCCCTATTGGGAGTGCCTGTTTTATTTGTCAAAAAGAAAGATGGGACCTTGCGGATGTGCATTGATTACCGAGAACTGAACAAAGTCACAATAAAAAACAAGTATCCTCTTTCGAGGATTGACGACTAATTTGATCAATTGAAAGGAGCGTCTATATTTTCAAAAATTAACCTACACTTTGGATATCACCAGCTTCGAGTTAAGAAGGAGGATGTGACAAAAACATCATTCCGAATGCATTATGGACATTATGAATTCTACGTTATGCCAATCGGATTGACCAATGTCCTGGCAGCCTTTATGGATCTTATGAACCAGATTTTTAAGGATTACCTCGATAAATTCATTATCGTTTTCATCAACGATATCCTCTTTTATTCAAGAACACCAGAGGAGCATGAGAAACGCTTGAGGATTGCATTGTAGTTGTTAAGAAAGCATTAGTTGTATGCCAAGTTCTCAAAATGCAAATTTTGGTTGGAAAAAGCTCATTTCCAAGGACATGTGGCATCATGAGATGGAGTATCGGTCGATCCTTCCAAAGTTGAAGTAGTAAATAAGTGGCCTACACCAAAGAGTGTTATCGAAATCAAGAGTTTCCTTGGTTTAGCGGGTTATTATCGACATTTTGTAGAAGGATTCTCCAGACTTGCAGCATGGCTTACGGCTCTTACATAGAAATCAGCAAAGTATGAATGGACTAAGAAGTGCAAAGAAAGTTTTTAGGAATTAAAAAGCCAACTCACCAGTGCACCGGTACTGACCAAACCTGATCCAAACCTAAGAAATTTTGTGTTCTATAGGATGCAACAAAAGGGGCTTGGGAGCCGTCTTTATGCAAAATGAAAAAGTGATTGTATATGCATCTCAGCAACTAAAAGATCATGAAAGGAACTACTTAACACATGACTTGGAATTAGCGGTAGTCATATTTGCATTGAAGATTTGGGGCTACTACTTGTATGGAGCTAAATGCGAGATTTATACCGACCACCAGATTCTGAAGTATATCATCACACAGAAGGAGCTCAACATGAGACAACTGTTGAAAAAATAATGCGCAGTGAATTTTAAAATTTTAAATTAGAGTATTTTTTAAAACACAAGTTTGACATGCTATATGTATAAATTAACCTGATCTTACTGACCTTGTATACGTCGGAAAGCTCCTGAAGTCTGTGTAGAGAAGTAACGTTCCAAAAGAGCCTTAACCAACTGGTCTTCTTTGCTATTCTCTATCCACGATCAGAGTGAGTGTGGGCTGACACGTACAGCTCTTCCTCAAGGTGACTTTCCTTCTAATCAATTGAGAGAACCCAAAGCTGGTGTTCGTGATTTGTGAACAAGAGCTCTCAGGGAGTTTCAGATTCTCACTAGTAGAGTATCACTCTTAATCTCTCTATTGATCTTAATAACTTATTAGACTTACTCCCTATTTATAGAGGTTGGGTCTAGGGTCATTCCTTATCAGATAAGGTCTCAAAAATTTGAAACAGAACCAAATTCGGGTCTATATCGGATAAGATACGCGTAAAAACACGTGAAAACGCGCGATTTTTAATTCGCGCATAGGCAGGCTGAACTTTTTCATAGGCAGGCCGAACTTGCTTGATCGGCAGGCCGAACTTTAAGTTTGGCATGCCGAACTGCCGAAATAAAAATCAC
>CAMOHE010029752.1:6389-74590 GCA_946598075.1 Artocarpus hirsutus | reverse complement strand
GGTGGTGAGTCATGTATGGTTTGCCCAGAAAAGGAAAATGGTACTCTTTGATTGATTTATTTGAATTATTTTGGTAATATTATATTTTGTTTTATTTCGCATTTAATTATATATTCGCTGATTGTTCCAGTTTATTTTTATATGTTTATCTGATTTATGCAATTTCTTTTAAAGTTAAATAATTTTCTAAATATAGTCCTACTGAGCCTTTCGCTCATATTTTATCTGTTTTAAAATCTTAACCCTAGGTGGATATCAGCATAGGTTTGGAGAAGAGTCCGCCGACCGGACTTACGATCAGTAGAAGTATTCGGTAGGCTAATTTATCATTCAAGGCATGTAAGACTTTAACTCCTCTTTTTATTTTAGACTGTGGTTGTATCATAATATTGTCAGTACTATATGTGTGTGCACAATATGTGGGCCAGTAGGACTCATACGCGTTCCATCCCATATTTAATTATTTTAATGTTATTTCTATTTGTTTAATTATTATAATGATTCATTTCTTCTTAAACTTTTCCAATCAAACGATTTTAAAATTATCACATTTTATTTATAAATTTCATTCTAAAACCCTGATTTTTAACCAAATCCTTACTTAATTAATTTAATTAAACCACCACGTCACCTCCCGTACTCCGGGGCGTGACAAGGAATAAGGACTTATCTTGTGAAGAGATTGAGTACAAAAGAACACATCATAAGAAAGCTTTTCTTATGCAAGATTGAATTTTTTTTTTTTTTTCCTTTTATTGTGGAACAAGGTTGATTTTTCACATTCCAATAAAAGCTCATCCTGAGTTAAATTTATTTGTAGCAGCAGAAAGTGACCAAAAATAGCTAATTAGCATTGCCTGAAGCTTTGGCAACAGTTGAACAATCTGAACTAGCTTAGAATCGGATTCATCAACAGCAAGAGCTTTAAGGAAAAAATATGGACAAGCTTGTATTTACATTTCATTGCACAATTAATATGCAACTCCAACGTATGGTTATCATTCTTTAGTTGCAGACCTTCGTGTCATCTCATGATGTTGATATTCTCCCATCAATACCAGCTAGTGCAGATGTTCAACTCATCAATCTCCTTCTATGTCTCACCTGTACATTGTGGAATGGAGCTTCTTGTCTAAATTACTGCCTCCGTGATTTTTGATTGCTTTCTCTATGCAGACTGCAAAGTCACCTCCCCAGCAGCTGCTTTGTCATAGTCCATGCTGGCCTCTGGGGTGTCTTCTTCACTGGGCGGAACAAGCTGCCAAAAGAGTGGTAGGTATTTGTCCCATTCCTTCAAAATAGAAGCGCCTTTGCTACTTCCAGTTTTTACCTTCACCAAATAAAATAGCAAATAAGGATTGTGTTCTTCGAAATGAAACCTTTAGAAAAAAGGGAATGTTATCACATATAAAGTTGTAAGCATTATATGTTAGTTTCATTAAAAAAAAAAAAAAAAAAAGGTGTGGAAATTGCTAAAGTCGAGAAATCGGTAACACTGGTTCAGATGAAAAAAATTGTCAAAAGATGCACAAGTGCATGCATGCTTGATCAGGCGGTTAGTTTCATGCACTTACAACGTGCGCTTCAATAAGGCTCTTCAACTGCATCTGCCCAACGGGGGCAGTCACTCTTTGGATCTTTACAATCTCTTTATTTACCTGTTCATGTATCAGAATATATAGTAAATAACAATATTGAAGAAAAACTAAAAAACAAGAACAAGTGATACAAAAGAGAGGAATTTTTTCATTAAGAAATTTGTATAAATAATATTGCTTCCCCAGTGTAAACTTTGAGGATCTAAAACAGGAAATGACATGAAATGCATGCTGAGAAAATCTTGATCCCATACAATCATAACATGGAAGCTACAAAAATCATAACTACTTGAATTTAACTACAGAGAGAAAAGATAAGGATTAATTACAAAAATTCCTCTTGAATTATAACCCTTGTAACACTTTACCCTTAAATTTCAAAACGTAACATCATTTCCTTCAGAAGTATGAACCATTAACAAAAATGGTCCTTCTGTTAAGATTTTAACAGAAAATTGACTAATGATTATAAAATTAGGGATATTTTGATAATTCGGTTATAAAAATAACCACAAAAATTAAAATCATAATAAAAATAGACTTTATTGATAATTAGAAGAAAAAAATTATACTATTTCAATCCCTTTTTTATATACCAAAATTTTACTCAAAATTTTATTTATTTTTTTCACCCAAAAGTACTTTGAAATTTTAAAGGTTATATGTACTGCTGAAGTGAAAAAAAATATAATAAAAATACATGCAATATAACAAAAATATGACACATTTTTCAAATAGAAAAAACTTTGATAGCATTGATAAAATTTCTTTCACATTTTTCAGTTTTTATTGGTATTTATACCTTTTAATATTTCAAAATACTTTGAGCGTGAAAAAAATAAAATTTCAAAGAAAATTTTCATATAAAAAAAAGGATTTAAATAGTAGTATGTTTTTATTTTTTTATTTTTTTTTTTTTGGTTCTTAATCATCAATAAAGACTATTTTCATTATAATTTTAATTTTTTGGTAATTTTTATAACTAAGATTTCTAAAATACCCCTAATGTTAAAATTGCTTGTTAATATGCCGTTACAATTCTAATAGAGGACTACTTTTGTTAACATTTCAGACTTCAAAGGAACAGATGTTACGTTTTAAAGTTCAAAAGGTAAAGTGTTACAAAAACTAGTTTAGGGGGAATTTTTGTAATTATTCAAAAAAATAATGAAAGTGAGCGTTGAAATGAAAATGTGATATGAAGTTAGTGAAAATCATCCAAGTGCACACCCCTAACAAATGATAAACTGTTGTAAAGTGATGCTAATGGAACTGGAAAGGAGATAGATGATAGGGGGAAAACAAGTTTTAAAAGGACATGGACCTTGGGGATAAGAGTGTCGTCATCATCAAGAATGTATGCCAAACCACCAGTCATTCCAGCAGCTACATTTCTTCCCACTCTGTCCCAAGTCAACATATCTGTAAATGTTCTTGAAAGAGTATACAGCAGGTGAAGGGAAAGGTTACTCACTTTCCAAGTACAATTACACATCCTCCGGTCATGTACTCGCAACAGTGGTCTCCAGTTCCTTCAACAACAGCTTGTGCAAGTGAGTTTCTGACAGCAAATCTCTCCCCAGCTTTCCCTCTAATGAATACTTGCCCACCAGTTGCACCATACAAGCAAGTATTTCCTACAATAGTTGCATCCTCCGGGCAAAATCCCGTATTCTCCACAGGTCTTACGACCAACTCACCTCCAGCCATACCCTTGACACGTTTATTTGCCAGCATCAGGTAAATATCAGTAAAAACAAAGTAAGATACTTGAAGGAACTATAATTACAACAACACTATCTATTGTATAACCAACTTCAAAAGTAGTTCACTTAAACGAAGTAAATCATACAGGCCTTGTCATGTTAGCTTGCATGAGAAAGGCATACCTTTCCCACGTAATCATTAGCCTCTCCAACTAGCCGAATGTTCATTCCAGGCGTCATGAAGCATCCAAATGATTGCCCTGCGCTTCCTTCAAACCTGAAGATTATGAAGGATACTCATTTAGCTTGCATAAAAGCATTAAATTCTGCAGCCTTTCTTACAGAAACTAATACTGGCAAAGAGCATAACATCTTACGTTATGTTCAACTGCCCAGCAAAACTAGCATCCCCATACTTCTTTGCAACTACACCAGCAATACGTCCACAAACAGCACGATCTACATTGTATATTTTTATGGTCTTATGGACCACCTTTTCGTTCTCAATCGCATCCGATAACTACACAAATTCAAACATTACCACCTAATCAAATGGCTAAAGGCACCACTACTAGCCGATGAAATAGCAGAGTACTACATCTTTTTCACACAAAATACTTGTATTAAAAAATAAATAAATTCAGAGCTTCAAGGGTCCTCTTCAAATCAACACCGACCCATGTTGACTTTTCATTTTAATTTTAGGAGCAGTTCATCTTCTTTTCCATGATCAGTACATAAATGCACTGGTCGTAAACCTTTCTGCCAAATTTGGATTACGTGCTCAAGAGAGAACGATATAGAGGAACGTATACACATTCCACATAATTGCAAAGAAAGCGTGACAAGGAACATGATATTAGACAATTGAGAATTTAGTTTATCTTTGGAAGCAAAGAAGCAAAAAGTAAACAAAATTAAAGGAACAGAAAAACAAAGCTAAAAAAATAATAAATAAATAAAATCATATCTATTACGATTGCATATCTCTATTTGTTTGTAATACTTTTTTTAAAGGTTTTGTCACTTTTATCCCTGAACTTTCCCTAAATTGGTAGGTTGCCCCTATAACTTTTTGATTATGGCAAATTACCCAATAACTTAAAATCATGTTGCAGAGTGCCCCAAATCGATGAATAATGTCGAAATTTGGAATAAAAGAACTTCAAGCACTTGTTATGATGTGCTCCGATCATCATCAGAAATTTTAGTTTCTACCTTCAAATGAGCTCACATAACGTGTACAAGGGTTCCAAAGTTTAAACATCAATTGGGGCACTTTGCAATATTCGTTAATTTCAAGGTATAGTTTTCCAAAATTAAAAGGTTAGGAGAAACTTTCCGATCATGGAAATTTCAAGAGGCGGATGTGTAAAATACCCTATTCAAATATACATCCATTTGAACGCTGTGGACAGATTGGGTCAATGCAGTTTAATCTAGAGGTTGTAAGCGGGTAAACACAAGCATCAGTTATAAAGGATCTGCTACCTCTGGATCTTCCTATTGATAACTGAAAAAACATGCATCATTTATGAAGAATCTGTTACCTCTGGATCTGCCAGTAAAACATCATCTAGAACAGGACCGTTAGTATGAACATACTGATTCCTAATTTCGGTGCTGCTCAATTTTGGTAGCCCAACACTCTGTAATTAAAATGAGAAGTTAAACCAAATAATATCAAAAAAGAAATTAACATACACGAAAAAAAAAAAAAAAAAAGGAAATTAACCTAGGTTTAAAAAACCTACCGAGGTAAGGTAACTGAGATCCAGATGCTGGGTTTTCACCAAAGATATATCACGTGGTCTCAATAAATCCGTCCGACCAATCATATTATCCAACTTTTCATATCCTAATTGTGCCAAGATGCCTCTTACCTGGGAATATATTTCAGAGGGAAAAAATTGGAAATATAAAGAAAAAGACAGGTTACACGACTGCACCCAAAGAATGTGCAAAAGATAAAGAACTACAGCCAAAAAAAAAATGATGGCAATAAATAACTAGCTTTACATATTCACTAAACTAAGGATAGAACCCAAAACAAAAAACCAAAAAAACAAAACAAAACAGCAAGCAACAGAAAACAAAAATCAAGAAAAACATTAAAACTGCAGGCGTCAGATTACCTCCTCAGCAACATATAAGAAGAAGTTAACAAGATCGCCTGGCACACCAGGAAACCGAGCACGAAGTTCTTCTCTCTGAAACAAATTTCACAAAGGTAATAATACAATGAACACCCAATCTAACAGAAGGTGATAATATTAACTTATTTAACAATCTTCCAAATACCTGACTGGCAACACCAACTGGACAATTATTTGTGTGGCAAATACGGGCCATGACACATCCTGTAGCTATCATTGCAACAGAACCAAAGCCATACTCGTCAGCACCCATAGCTGCAGCCATCATAACATCTACTCCACTTTTCAAGCCGCCATCAACTCTCAGAATAACTCTTTCTCTAAGACCATTTTCAATAAGTGTCTGGAAAATTTTCAAATATTAATAGTACCAGAAATGCCTCCAAAGAAATCAATCAGAAGAGAAATCAACAGTATATAATATTCAATTTATATAATAACCTGGTGTGTTTCTGTAACTCCAAGCTCCCAGGGACCGCCAGCATGCTTAATGGAACTTATTGGGCTTGCTCCAGTTCCACCATCATGTCCAGATATCTGTCCAAGCAAGTTACAGATTTTTCCTTAGGCCAACTGGGAAATTGTGGATTATTAGAGAGACATGAGCCAAATCTTTAGTTGAAATCCAAAGAGAGAAAGGGAAGAGAAGTACCAAAAGTAAACAAAAAGAAAAAGAAAATCATTGTATCTCCTAACTAACCCATTAAAGGGACTGGAGAACTGTGTTAACAAAGACAAGTACCTGTATGATATCAGCATTAGCCTTCGCAACCCCAGAAGCAACTGTGCCGATTCCCGCTTGTGCAACAAGTTTTACAGACACCTTAGCCTTAGGGTTCACCTGTCCATGCAGCATACATTAGTGATCATTTCTTGGAAATTGCAAAAATCTTCATAAATGATCAAGGACATCCAGTTCTGGGTAGACCATCACCTGATGAAGGTCAAAAATCAACTGCGCAAGATCCTCTATGGAGTAAATATCATGATGTGGAGGAGGAGATATAAGGGGTACCCCTGGCTTTGAGTTTCTTAACCTTGCAATATATGCGCTAACTTTTTTGCCAGGCAATTGACCACCTTCACCAGGTTTTGCACCTTGTGCAATCTTGATTTCTAACTGATCAGCGTTGGCCAAGAATGTTGGAGTAACACCAAAACGTCCTGAAGCAACCTGAAGATGTAATAAGTTCTGGTGAGGAACTGCTTATTGAAATTGCAAGGGTATAATAAATTACCTCAACCGGAATTTGTTTTTAATATACATAAAACAGTTTTTAACATCAATCGATCAATCAAACATAACCATGTTCAGCTTCTTAATCTCAAATAACTTTACACCTTTTGCATTACACACTAAGATAGCCATATGTGTGAGCATTACAGCTCCAAACATTGCGTGGTCTCACATTAGGGAAAACATACAAAGTCACAGACATGTTTCAAATTAAGAGTTCAAAGTGGTGACCTGCTTGATAGCACTTGTAGCTGTGTCCCCATTTTGAAGACCTTTGAGATGTGGAAGTGTGGGAGAGTACCCGTCAACAACATCTGTAAGGGGTTTCCAGCGAATCGGATCCTAAACAGTGAGCATAGACATCAAACTAAGTTTCATGCTTTTACAGCATTTATGACGGAATTGATACATCTTAAAAAGACTTCAAAATACCCATAGAAAAGGTGAACAAATTACCTCGCCACCTTCACCTGAATTAGATTTCCCTCCTATTCTGTTCATCGCAATGGCAATTGCCTCGTGAGTTTCTCTAGAAATAGCTCCAAGTGACATACCACCAGTGCAGAAGCGCTGAACAATGGATGCAGCTGGTTCAACCTTTCCCACGGGAATTGGGGCACGATCACTTTTGAACTCGAGAAGATCACGGAGAACCTATTTTTAAGTTTACATGTTATAAGTTAACCTTGCAAATAAATTACTCTTCCAACTTCCTTCTTACAATTTTGAAATGAGAGAATAAGAATGAAAAAAGAGCATAAAACAAAAGTACAAAAAAAAAAAAGAACAAACAAATAAATAAACAAAAAGAAAAATTAATTATTCGACAACTCACATTCACAGGTCGGTTAGCCAAGTGTTGCTGATAGACCGAAAAGGCACTTTCACTTTTTTGACGAACAGCTTTGTGAAGTAATTTTGACATTTCCGGGTTGTTTCCATGATACTCCCCTTGGAATAGGTAAATGTGGAGGAAGTAGGAAAAACTTAATATAAAATTTAAGAAAGACTACTACATTTGAAAGACTTTCTAAAATTTAAATAACACTAAATAATTCCGTGCATTTTGGAACAGATCCTTGTTTTATAATCAAGACAACATACATTCCCCTTTGATTATAATGGCTATTGAAACTTGAATCAGGTTAATTTATCTGATAAACAACTTACACTCAACAACTTTATGCACTAAGAAGTATGAGTTACCACTGAATAAACACACATATTTAAAAAGACTGATACCTCCTGGTCTGAATTGTATAAATCCAAAATTCTCCAGTCTTTTAGCCGTATCCTCAGAGAAAGCCTTTACCCAGAAGGACAAGGTCTCCCTTGCCAGCTGTAGGGGTACAAAGAAAATAAATAAACAAATAAATAAGCTAGGAAGTGAGTCACAGATCTAATGCGATAACTTGAGAAAAATATGGATATAGGTTTAGTTAATCAACATGACAGTTCAGTGCATTACATGCTCCTCTATAAAACACAATTTCAGTGCGTATTTCAACTGAAATTTTTTGTATTGCAACTGAAATTTTTTGTATTGCTCACTCAATTGAGTAAATGAGCAATGTATGTAACCTAGAACTCAATTTATTAGATAGAACAAATCAAGAACCTCCTAGAAAAAGAGTGAGTGTACCCACAGAGGAATGTAACTTGTAGCAACTCGGATAGTTGAGAAGTTGTGTTTCTTAATAACAGAAACTTCAACTATGAAAACAAGCCTCAATACAGAGGGTAAAAAGAGGAATTAAGAGAACATGAATTTCTCGACATCAACGAAAAGGGAAAGAAAATAAGGTTGTTGTATGGTCTCCAAGAGAGAAGAACATAACAACTTGTGCCAGCTTTTGGTTTGTTTTTAGTTTGAAATTGCTGTCCAATTTATTTTCTTCATGTTGCAAGAACTTCCTGCTCTTACTTTCTTCTGTAATTGATTTTTATTAATGAAGGGTTGTTTCTATATTATAAAATAAAATACAAAGAAGAAGAAGAAGAAGAAGAAGCAATAGCAGTAGCAGTAGCGATAGCAATAGCAGTAGTAGTGTTAATGATAAAACTCTACAGCAGTATACTTTAAATAACTGGCACTCCAGTTCTTTCAGAATTTTCTCATCAACTAGGATGACTCTTCATAGCATATATGTGTTCAATTTATCTATTATATAAAGTAGAAAAAAAATGGACGTGGCAATATAACGACACACACAAAAAACAAACATGTATGCAATCTTGTTCATATACATGATGATTACTGTATGCCTCACGTCATCAAAGGTCAACCCGCCAATACTGGATACACTCCCACGGAATGCATAATCAACGACCTCCTTCCCTAATCCATAAACCTCAAAAATCTGCGCACCACAGTAGCTAAAATGGGGAATCCGGTTAGTGCATTTATTAATGTAGGCAAGAAATATTACAGAATGAAGAAAATTGAATACAGTCATAATCTTGCCAATTTAATTAAAAAAGAAGGTAGAAGCTTTCACTTGTTAAAAAGAAACAAAAATAAGATTTAAAGAAGAAGAAGAAGAAGAAGAAGAAGAAGAAGAAGAACTTGTACCTTGAAAGCAATGAGATGCCCATTTTCGAAAGAATTTTAAGAAGACCTGATTTGACAGCCTGAGATGCCAAGGAGCAGTCAGTTTAATATACTCAGCATATCGCGGACTCTATTTCTGGCGTAGGAAGTAGAAATATTGAAGTTCAAGGTTTACAAAAGCAAAGACTGAAATAAATGAATTATAGAACAGAAATCAAGAATTTCAATAAAATGGAAAAAGACATTTGTACCGAGCAATTTCATTTTTCATTATAATTTGTAAATAATCCGTATAAACCTAAATGTTCACAGATTTCTGCATTTTCACACCCCTTTTTTCTCACTTTAGACTTCTCCTTTTTGTGCACAGGTGCATGTATAGAGTACTTTTCCTCCCTTATCCTAATTATTTTTTAATATAGTGCATAATAGTAGGTCAGTCAACAAAGAGTAATATGCCTTGGCATAAAACTAACCTAAATGTTAAACAAGCTTTCTTTATATATATATACACACACACACACACACATACATACATACATACATTTTCTGAAACAAGAAACTGATTTTATTGAAAGGCATAAAAAAGGCAGGATCCAATATATGCATAAAAAGAATATATATATAAATACAAACACACACATATATATATAAGGCAGGATCGAACCTGTAAACTCCCCCCAAAACCCCACCCCACCCAAACCCTTAGTGCCACTAGACCAAACTACCTTGGGCAATGTTAAACAAGCTTTCTACACCAAGTCATCTTAAATTTCAAAATCAATATACTGACCTTGCCGAAGTTCTTCTGAGCCTGTTCAATGGTCACAGTAGGCATCTTTCCATTGCGCATTAAATTTACAGTTTTATTACTCAGACGCCACTGCCGACATGTCTCCAGTGCCAAATAGGGGCAAACAGCACTGAAAGATTATCAAAAGTCCAATGTTATGCCTTTTGTTAAAGAAGTATATACAGCTCTGCGGCCGTGTCTCACAAAAAATTGATCTAAAAAAGGGAGAGGGCGAGGGGGACCTTGCACCATATCCAATCAAGCAGGCAAAATGATGAGTGCTGAAGCACTGAGCAGTGTCAGCCACAATAGAAGCTGACATTCGCAAGCCATTCTGAATTAGATGCTGATGAACAGCTCCAACAGCAAGAAGAATTGGAATTGCCGGGCGAGTTGGTTCCTAAAGGAAAATTTTAACTCATGACAGCATATTAGAACTCAACATAAAAATAGTAAACTCAAATGAGGACAATCTATGAATTTCGTTTGTGGATAATGAGGAAAGAATTCTAAATTTCCGATTGAAGATGGTATATTATCATCAAATAATAGAGAGTAGATCAGATCACAAAGTTTACCATTTGGTTTGACATTTCATGGAAGATGGTATCTTACCATCAAATCTTTGTAGCTAACAAATTACAATGGAAAGAACAAAGTCCTGGTCTAAAAAGAACCAAGGAAATAGACATTTTTGATAATTTCTATCTTATGTTAGTTAAGTGATTTCTCTTAAATGAACAAGAAGAAATAATGGGAAATTGTCAGCTCAAAATTTCCCCTCATGGGAAAGAAATAAATAAATCAAATATGTTTCAGAACTGAAGCAGCTAGTGCCAGAACAAATATAGGTGTGAGGCAAATAATGCCAATTTAGGTTTTGGAACAAATTCTTCGTTATTGAGCTTGTTTCTAACTAAAAAGAAGAATAAAGAAAAATAAAAGTAGACATCAAAGTAAAAAATGATTCTTACCAGCTCATCAGAACGGTCGGAGAGAACAAGCAATTGGGAACCAGTTCGCACTGCTTCATCAGCAGCTTCACAGAGTCTGTTCAATGTCTTTTCAATGGAACCTTCTACTCCTTTACGAATATCAAAAAATGTTTGTAAAACTTGGGGTTTTAACGGAGGATTCTTCAGCAACGACTCAAGCTCCCCTTCATTCAGCATGGGACTAGACAAGAAAACCTTAGTACAAGAAAAAAAATCATGCTCAGTCTCATACATAAGCTTCTTTTTAACGGAATTGTTATAGAAAACAGTTAGTATTCTGTACATAGTACATAAGAGTTACTAACAAACCTGTGAAGCATTTTCAGGTCCAACCTCCAATATATTTCCTCGTTTCCTAATGTTGACTTCAAGAGACATAACCAACCCTTCTCTGAGAGGATCAATAGCTGGATTTGTAACCTGAAAAAAACATAACAAACAGTAGATAACAGATTATAATACTACGATCATAACTCATAGAGCTATGACATGAAAAAACTAATGCAAAATGAAATCAATTTATTCAAAGGGAGAAAAACACATTGTTAAATCAATTTATATCGTGTGATTAAGATATGAGAAATTCGCAACTGTCAGGACGTGGGAGAAAACAGCACAAGACCTTCTAGTTTCTGCAGGACGTAAAAAGTTCAACACAATGAACACTTTTTTTCTATATAGCAGTTCCAATAAAAAACTGAGCTAAATATGCAACAGTCTAAGCAGACATTGTAGTGCAATGTTTTTTTTTTTTTTTTTTTTAAATACGTATAGTAATTTATAAAAATAAAATATAAAAAAAATCAACATATATGCAAGGTGGCCAGGGATCAACCTGAAAGAGATGAACAGAAAAAACCAAGAATAGTACATTTTAAAAAAAAAAAAAAAAGAAGGAAAGAAAGAAGCAAACAAACAAGATAAAAATTGAATAACATTGCGCCAATTCTAAACAATTTGTGGGGGGGGGGGGGGAAGTAAATGGGACATTTGTGCTTCAGTTTTTTCAACTCAAATATGAGATTCAGCAATTATTTTGTTTAGTAAATATGAGACTTGTCAAAACGGCCATCTCTTTTCAGCCAAAAAAAGGTCAGCTGTTTATCTAAACCACCAAAGATTTACAACCTGTTTGACATTAATTGGTTTTAACCAACTTTTCAGTTAGAAACATTGTAAACCTCTTACATGCTACAGTAAAATAAAAAAGTTACTACAGTTTAAAGCTCTCACATACTACAGTATTTACAATTCTAACTAATGGTTCTAACCACTATGTCAAACATACTATTAATAACCTGGAATCATATAGGCCTGACACGAGATAACAATTATGAAGGGCACTATAACAATGTTTTGAAGCGTGCACCTGCTCTAATACCAATTTTCTTTTATAAGAAACACTTCTTTTATTGAAAAAAATTAGCCCACAAAAAGACATAGGATGAGGAATCCTCGGGGCAAGAAGAAAAACGAGAACAAAAGGTAATAAAAACAGGAGCACAAAAACAAGAACTGCCATGTTAGGATACTAGTTTTCCCAAAAACTTAACTGCTAGAAAGTGGGTCGATGTAAGCTTTTATATTTGTCAAGACTAAGTATCTCTTTATAGAAAAAGGTTTTGGGATTGTGAATAGCATTCAAAGTGTTGCTTTAGGTTCAAAGGATAATTGATGTTATCAACAGTATTGAAAAATTCTTAGTTCATCTTCTGAATATGTACAACTTGGATTTAGACTACCCTATTTCCTAAAAGCAATAGGACACAAGCATTAAGAGTAGCACAATGGCACATGCCCCAAGAAAAATAAAATACATAAGCAAATACCAAACCAACCTGTGCGAACCGCTGTTTAAAATAATCATAGAGAATATGGGGTCTTTGGGATATTGCTGCCAGTGGAATATCATCTCCCATACAAAATGTTGGCTCCTTCCCTTGTGCAGCCATAGACTCAATAACCATCTGAACGTCCTCACTTGAATAACCAAATGCCCTGCTCCCACCAAGATGCAAAGGAAAAAAAAAAAACATTTTTTCTATGAACATCACAATAGATGCATAATAATAACAACAACAACAACGGATTATTGGCCATAATAAAATAACTAGAAACAAGTATCGCAGTCACCTCACTAAGAACTTGATACTTCATGTGGATTTCAATCTATCCAATTTCATGAATGCAATATGATCTAGATGTAATTAACTCTGTATTTGAATAGAACTCAAAACTAACAAATTATCTGTAAGCATGAGCATAAACATATATCCCAGCCCCATCTTTAGAAACTAGAGTAAACTACATATGACTTCCTCTCTTTTCCTTCAAATCTCTATCAGATTCATCTACCTGCTGTTATCCGTTTCATAAATAGTTATTTGTCAGCACGTAACTTCAGGCTGTTATATTGTCTGAAAGTAATTGAAGCTAAATGATTGGTTCAAGATTTTGGATAAAAGAACATATAAAGCAGTTCCAGTACTTAACGAGAGGTGAGTTCAAGAATGGCAAGTATGCCAAATGAGTAAATTTAGCCTTTTCATTTGTTGGAGTGAACCAAAAAGAACGCTATTATTTCAGATATGTGATGGAACAAAAATATTATGATTGTTCCACATAAAACAAAGGGTGCTGCCCCGGCTGGATTAACTTACTGTATAAAATATATTTTAAACAACGGACCAAAAAGTAAATGGTATTTTCCAATTTCAAAAACAAAAAAGTAAATGGTGTTTTAACTATAATCGACCTGATAATAAGTATCATGCAGGGGCATAAGTTGATGTATATTCTTAGGATTAGGGTAATCATTATGTTATTTTAGAATCATTATTAGGGTTAATTTTGTTAGGAATATCTTGATATGATTAAAATCATCTTGCTTGGGATTAAATAAAGACTTCTATCAATCTTTGTTTATTCAAAAAAAAAAAAAGGCCTTCCTTGCATTCATGAAAGAATCAAATAAAAAGGAAAGAATAGGATAAATCCTCCAAGGCAAAAATCAAATTAGGAATTAGATTTGCTTTAGACTTTTGTTTGTTTATTTCATAGTTTAATTAATTAAATTTTATCATTCATAGTTTTTACTCTAAATTTTTGCGCGCAATTCTCGTTGTTCCTATAATCAAGAAATTTTGTCTCTATCCTTATTTTTATGGCATTTGTAGGCAAATTAACAAATTAGTAGATGCCCTTTTTTTTGGAACAAGAAACTGAATATATTAATCTTATGTAAAAAAAAAAAAAAGGTACAAGAAGCGGAAGAGGTTTCCTCAAAAGGAAAAAACTACAAAAAGGAAGCCTAAGTCCTAACTAATTCTGAAAAAAATCGGATTTGCAAACTCTTTATCCCTATAAACCCAAAAAAAATTAGTAGATGCCATATTGTCTTGTATTCTGAATAAATTAATGAATTTTAGGAAGATTTTATGCTTTTTTGTATAGCGCCTTTCTCGTAGATTCCCATGCAACATCAGAGCATCAATTAACAAAAGTCTTTGGCATACTTCCATTAATAATTATCAGCAAAATAGTGTGTTAATCACATACGAGGCTAGTGTGAGCCTCAAACATTTAAGTTAAAATATGGTCATTATCTCTTTCGCAAAGTGCTATCATATCCAGGGCATTTTCAAAGAGCCAATGAAATAGACCACTCACTGTTGGCGTCTCAATATTGCTTCATTGTCCATTACGGTTGCTGAGAGGAAGTTTTCAGGCTTTAAAGATTGAAGGTTTTCTGCAACCCACTTTCCATACGGATTGGACAAAGCAACTCTTTTTTTAACCTCTGTATTTTCGTACACCTGCGTTTGAAAAGCTTATTAAGTTTATCATACAATTATCTGTAGCTTTTCAAACAACTGAGGAAAAACCTTTTTGCCAAGGCGTTAAGAAACTGTGTCCAAGTAATGCTAGATTTTAATGGCCTAAATTGATGATGATAAACTTCAAAAAATTAAGTGATGCACATTTGAAACTTAAATCAAATAAGACAGAAAACTTGCTGCCCAATGACTAAAGCAAGTATTTCATTCTAGAACTGATTGGCCATAAAACAACTGAAAAGAACGTCAAAACAGCAAAGGGAGAACTTCCGATCAAACCTGTCCGCTTGTTAAATCAACCGTTATCATCATTCCAGGACCCAGGCGGCCTTTCATTATGACTTTGGACTCGTCCATGGGCACAACACCAACCTAAGCAATGGGAAATATATATTTTGAATCTTAAGCAGATTGAACTGAATGAACAGAGAGGCAATGGATTCACACTCCAAAAAAACAGGACCTTATCAAATGTTAATAAACAAATGCTGCAACTCAAAACATCTTTTTTTCCATGCATAGGAAACCAGATGGAAACACTTTTAACAAAGAAATATATCTCGCTACAATCAAGTGGTGGGAAAAATAAGATTTTATAACATTTTTTAATGTAAATAATGACTTGCCAATGCATCAAGCATATGAAGAAAATCAATGAAGTTGATTTAAAAAAAAAAAAAGGGAAACAAACCTACACGCACAAACAAATTGTAATCCAGAAGTGCAATGATAATTGTCCCAGAAAGCAAAACTCAGCTTAGCTTAGTTATTTACGTTCAGGAAAGGAAGAAAAAGAGAAACCCAGTTGCAAACAGGGCTTATAGATTAAAATGAAGCCTGTTTCTGAGTCTCATATCAAACCAGAGAGAACAATGAGCCACAGTTGTGCTGTAACCTATTTCAGTCTTCAATATTTCATAAACCGTGAAGAAGCCGAGCAATAAAGAACCATAATAGTTCACACCTCGGATGCGACATAAACAACATTATCAGCTGTCCGCCAATACCTAGCCGGACGAAGTCCGTTGCGATCAAGGGTTGCACCCACAGTTTTTCCATCACTGTTCCATAAGGATGATTTTACAATAATCAGATATAAGAACTCACAGAGACGTTTGTATTCACTATCTGCTACAATCTGCCATAAGAAATTATGAATATCATTTAACCAATAAGGACCATGATTGCAAACATTTAATCAATGTTCTCCTTTTCAAATGGGATGGTCTAATAGCAATTCTCCCATGCCAAAGGTTCTCTTCATGCCTCTAATATAAATAAATAAGACTCAAACCATTAGCACCATCAGCTACTTTTCTCGAGTATACCAAGTGTTATGCTATATTACAAACTCATTGACTAGAACTCACCCTTGCAAAAACGGCTTGCAAGGCGAGGGGATCTAAGGGCTTATAAACCCACTAGTTACCTTATGGTCATTCAATGTGGAAGTTTTGGTATCTCACATATGATCCCCGGCATAAAAATAAATATATATATATATGCATAATTACAGAGGCATATAGCAATAACAACTTTCATATCAATTCTAGTTCTAGCACCTCAAGGACCATTGCCATTAGCAATCAAAAATTATTTTGTCTAAAGCCTACAACATGCAAGGCTGGTTTATAGACCTTTATAACTTGTGACTATCAAACTCTTTTAACTAAATGGAATTTTTGAAACAACATAACTACTGAGGTTGACTTTGAAATACTTTTACCTGAATAAAAGTAATGCAGGCCCATCCCAAGTCTCCATCTGACCCTTGTAATAATCATAAAAGTCAACCACCTAGATTAAAAAAATAAAGACGTGAGTATCCTTCGATTGTAATATTATTTTGAATGAGACAAATGTTCCTAAAAGACTACAAGGGAAAAGAAGGAGTGTCTTGACAACTGAGGAACTGAGAATGGATGCTTCAAGAAGATAACAGAGCTATGGAAAAATTAAAGCTAGGGAATGTAAAGTAAAGTTCATGAGATTAGAAAACTGGAAAAAAAATTTTAGAAAAAAATTGTAAATGATGCATCCATCAACTTTAATCAATATCCAAGAGTTTGCATTTATAAAATGGAGGAGAAACTGATTGTCCACTATTGAGAGATGAACCTGATCAATTGCAAATTCATGCCTAGTAAACGAAATCTTAACTTCAGTACCTCTGGATATTTAATTGTCAAAGTTGGGTGATTTTTATATGCCTCTGGTACAAGAATCATTAACGCCTCGTCCGGAGTGCGGCCACGTCTTATCAGCAACTGAAAAGACGTAAAACAAGTAACCGATGAATAATGATACAAGTAAATAGCAAAACAATAATTATGTAATAATCAGCTTCTGCAGATTTTAATCTACAATAACAATACGAATGATAAGTACTAGCATGTTTCTTTTTGTCTCTAACCCTATGTCCATTGAATCATTATTTATCAGCAGTTTGTATCAAAGTTATGACGATAATTGTAAGAACTGGAAGACTCATACCTCTGCTGCACTGTCAAGATTTGCTGAGTCTGACGCTTTTGGGTTGCCAAACGGACGAATTTCATTTTCACGACCACGCCATACAGGTGACTTCAATGAGGTTTCCCGTGATTGCATCCAATTCAAGTTCCCCTGCATATAAGTTTGGGAAGGTTTTGAACGTTACTTTACAAGCAAAACGGACCATGTTATTTCAAACTTCTAAAGTTGAAACTATAGTAACCTGTATGGTATTAATCTCTCCGTTATGACCAAGGAACCTCATTGGTTGTGCAAGAGGCCATCTGGGACTAGTATTTGTGCTATACCTCCGATGATAAATAGCAAAAGGGGACTTATAAAGATCACTTTGAAGGTCGGTATAAAACAACCCAAGAACTTCAGAGCGAAGCATTCCTTTGTAAACTATTGTTTGATTCGACAAAGAACAAAAATAAAGCTCATTTCCCCAACTTTCTGATTGTGCTGCTTTTTCAATCAGTTTCCTGCATATGTACAATTCTCGTTCAATGTCATCAACATTCTCCTCTTTAACAAGTTTTACAAACACCTGCTGCATGCTGGGCATTGTTTCTTTTGCATAGTAACCAACTATAGACGTGTTCACAGGAACAGGCCTCCATCCTAGCACTTCAAGACCCTCTTGTCTAAAAATATTCACAATAACTGCAAGAGCAATCAGAATTATGGGTCAAAGAGAAGATTATATGTATAGCCCTGAAATATGGATAGACAGACAGCAGCAAAGAAAGAATGAAAGTTGCAAACAGAAAAGCAGAATGTGCTAAGAAAAGTTGCTTGTAAGGATGGAAAGAAACAGGCATCCGCACAAAAATTCTAATCCTAATTGTAGAAATCCAGGTCATTACAACTAGGATATGCAGAATCTTTTGTACAGCTAAGTAGGCTCTTTTTAGGGGATATGTTTTTTATTTTAGTTGACCAAATTCCATGGAGATATACTCTCCTTTGATAAGGAAAATTTTTTTTTATTACTGAATATTTTCTCAGCCATCTTGTATTATATATATATGTTTGTATTCTCAAACAATGAAATAAGAACATAGTATTTTTAATTCATACAAATCTTCATGGCATCAAAGCGTTTCTGATAATAGTTTCAGAGTGTATCAATGGCATCTCCCACCTCAGAAAAATTGTCCTCCTCTTCCCAAGTTCCCAAGGTTACCAGTTCTAATGGAGGAGCGGAGTCTAGCACTCTTCTTATTACTGGACACAAACTGAATGGCCAGAATTACCTCCAATAGTCCCATTCAGTTATGATGTTCATTTGTGGTCGAGGGAAAGACAATTACATCACAGGTGCAGCCAAGAAACCAAGTCTGATGATCCATCCTTCAAGACATGGAAGGCTGAAAACAACCTTGTCATGTCATGGCTTGTAAATTCCATGACAAATGAGGTTGGAGAGAATTTCATTCTCTATGAAACAGCACAAGAAATCTGGGATGCAACTCAGAAAACCTTCTCATATAGAGAAGACACAGTGGAGGCATCTGAGATTGAAGGGATTCTTCATGACCTCCATCAAGGGGATCTCACAGTCACCCAATGTTTCAACCGTTTAAGTAAGTATTGGCGGCAACTTGACATATATGAGACTACTCAATGGGATTGTCCAATTGATGCTACAAATATAAAAAAGTTGTTGAAAAGAAAAGAATTTACAAGTTCCTCTTAGGGCTCAACAAGAATCTCGATGAAGTTCGTGATCGAATTCTTGCCATCAAGCCACTGTCTAACCTACGTGAAGTCGCCGTTGAAGTTAGACATGAAGAGAGCCGCAAGAAAGTGATGATGGGCACCGGAAATCAGCCAACAAACAATGATGCCTCTGCCCTAGTATCCTAAAGAGCTTATGACAACCGAATCAAGAAAGGAAGACCATTTTGTGATCACTGTAAGAAGACAAGGCATACCCGTGACACTTGCTTGGACATACAAGGAAAGCCACATGATTGGAAGCCAAAAAACAGGAGAGAAGGTCATGGCAACCATGTTGTAGCCGAGGAGCTTCCAAGCCAATTCATAACCTGAAATCCTCCAAAAATTGAGTATTGATGCTCAACAGATGTCTTCCTCAAATAATAATCCTTCAGCAACTGCAACAGTGGCCCAAAAAGATAACTCTTTAGCAGCCCTTAATGTTAAAAAGGTGGACAAAAAGGTTTTATGGATAGTCGATTCTAGAGCTTCCGACCATATGATTGGTGATGCATCTCTTATCCAAAATCTTAACCTTGTTTTGAAAGCTATAATGTTCGAATAGCTAATGGTTTGGTCTCAACGGTGACTGGCATAGGTTCTGTTGATATCTCAGAGAACCTAACTCTTAATTCTATGTTATTGGTACCTGATTTGGATTGCAACTTTTATCTGTAAGGCAACTCACTCAGGAAAAGAACTGTATTGCTTAATTCTCATCTAAATGTTGTGTTTTTCAGGATTTGACTTCGGGATAGACGATTGGTAGTGCTGACTTGCACTCGGGACTCTACATGTTTTTAGCAGCCAAATACTAAGGACAACAACCAATTGAAAAAAGACGCTCTTTTTCTGCCTTTAGAATTATAAAGATAGTGAAGTTATGCTATGGCACTATTGTTTAGGTCATCTAAATCATATGTATCTCAAAAAACTCTTTCCTTCATTGTTTAATAAAAATTTTGTTGAATTTCAATGTGAAACTTGTCAATTGTCTTAACATGTTCGAAATTCTAATCCTATCGAAGAATATAAATAATCACGTCCTTTTTCAATAATCCATGGTGATGTCTAGGGACCATACAGAATAAAGAATGTAACAGGGGCTTGCTGGTTCGTCACATTCAAAAATGATCACTCATGGTTGTTATGGGTATTCCACATGAAAGAAAAATCTAAGGTAGGCCAATTGTTCAAATCCTTCAATAATATGGTTCACACCCAATTCAACACAAAAATCCAAATTCTTCATACTGATAATGCCAAAGATTATCTCAACTCTATTCTTGGGGAATATTTAACACAAAAGGGAATTATTCACAAAAGTTCTTGCACTGACACTCCTGAACAAAACGGAATTGCTGAAAAAAAAAAAGAGACATTTGTTAGAGGTTGCACAAGCAATGATGATTCAATCTCATGTTCCAAAAATTTTTGGGGTGAAGCCGTTCTTATTGCAGCATATTTAATCAACCGAATGCCCTCTGTGTCCTTAAATTCCAAACTCCGAGTCAAGTCTTCAAAAATGCCTATCCATCAACATGTCTCATTTCATCCATTCCTCTCAAAGTGGTCGGGTCTACATCATTTGTCCATATTCCTCAACAATCGAGAAGTAAACTTGATCCCAAGGCCATAAAATCTATATTTATGGGGTATGCACGAAATCAGAAGGGATATAAGTGTTATTCACCTCTCACAAAGAAATTTTATCACTCTATGGATGTGACGTTCTTCAAAAATCAACCTTTTTACTCCAAAAACGATATTCAAGGGGAGAGTGAGATTACTGAACATCCTTTTTGGGAATTCAAGAGTGACACCCAAACATCCCAACAATTAGAACCACTCAAACCTGTCGAGTCATGATCAATTCCTCCTATTACCTCTCCGATCATAAAAAACCAGTCCCAAACACAATCCATACGTGTTCCCACAACAAACAATGATCCCTTGGTCTACTCCAGAAGGATGAAAATCAAGAACATGTAGAGAATCAAATGCAAGAAGGGACTAGTCATGAAGCTGAACCGAAGCCAATCCTAGAAGAAACACAACCAGGTATCATTGTTTCAAATGCTGATAAGGTAATTCCACAAGATCTTGATTTGCCAATTGCTCAGTGGAAAGGTGTCAAGACATGTACTCATCACCCTATTTCCAACTTCATTTCTTATAAGAAGTTGTCTCCAGATTACCGTGCCTTTGCTACTAAACTCACGAAAATTCTGATTCCTAAGAGCATTCAGAAAGCTATGCAGGTTCGTGAGTGGAAGCAAGCAGTTACAGAAGAACTCAGAGCTCTTGAAAAGAATGGTACACAGGAAATAGTCAATAGGCCTCCAGGAAAGAATCCAGTGGGATGAAAGTGGATCTTTACTGTCAAACACAATGCAGATGGCAGCATAGATAGGTTCAAGACTCGGTTAGTTGCTAAACGCTTCACACAAACCTATGGTATTGACTACCAGGAGACCTTTGCTCCTGTTGCAAAACTTAACATTATTCGAGTACTTTTGTCTCAGTTCACTAGATTTTTCATCAACTAGATATCAAGAATTCCTTTCTTAATGGAGACTTGGAGGAAGAAGTGTACATGGAAATTCCTACAGGACTCAGAACTTTGGCAAACTCCGACAAGGTTTGTAAACTAAAGAAATCTCTTTATAGCCTAAAACAATCCCCTAGAGCTTGGTTTGATCGGTTTACCAAAATGCCAGTCTGATCATCCTTTGTTTGTTAAACATTCTTCTATTGGAAGGATATCTATCCTTATTGTGTACGTGGATGATATAATCCTGATAAGGAATCATGATGAGGAGATTAAAGGACTCAAGAGGCTTCTAGCTCTTGAGTTCGAGGTCAAGGACCTTGGAAAGCTAAAATATTCCCACGGGATGGAAATCGCAAGATCCAAAACAGGAATTGTGGTTTCTCAACGTAAATATGTCCTTGATTTACTCAGGGAAACTGGGATGGAAGACCTGCAGCCACGCCAATGGAAGCAATTACCAAAGGCAAAGGAGAAGAAGACAATGTTCCTGTTGACAAAGGAAGGTACCAAAGATTGGTAGGAGGACTTATCTACCTCTCACACACCAGACCCGACATTGCTTTCGCTGTTAGCGTTGCCAGCCAATTCATGAATAATCCTACCAAAGAACATATGGACTGGGTATACCATATTCTGAGGCATTTGAAGAAGACCCCAGAAGAAGACCTTCATTTTAAGAAGACTGAGAGAAGGTACATTGAAGTACTCACTGACGCTGATTAGGCTGGCTCTGTTACTGACCGAAGATCCACATCAGGGTTTGTACTTATGTGTGGGAGAATCTAGTTACATGGCGAAGTAAAAAGTAAACCGTTGTTGCTTGGAGTAGTGCAGAAGGAGAATTTTGAGCTATGGTGCACAAGATATGTGAAGGAATGTGGTTAAAACGTTTACTGCTCGAGCTTAAAGTTCCAATAAACGATCCCATCAACTTGGTGTGTGATAATCAAGCTGCTATAAGTATAGCCAAGAATCCTATTCATCACGATCAAACTAAACACGTGGAGATAGATAGACATTTCATCAAAGAAAAACTCAAAGGTGGCACAATCAATCTCTCCTACATTCTGAGTGCTCAACAAACAGCAGACATTTTAACTAAGGCATTGTCAAAGACAAAGTTTGAAGAGATGAAGTCCAAGCTAGGCTTGCTCAACATTTACAGCCCAGCTTGAGGAGGGGGTGTAGAAATCCAAGTCACTACAACTAGGATATGCAGAATATATTTTAGTTGACCAAATTCCATGGAGATATACTCTCCTTTGATTAGGAAATTTTTTATTTATTACTGAATATTTTCTCAACCATCTTGCATTATATATATCTGTTTGTATTCTCAAACAATGAAAAAAGATCATAGTATTTTCCATTCATACAAATCTTCAATACTCGTATTTGCAAATTTAAAAATAAACATATTTGCAGCCATTAGTAAACAAAAATAACCTTTAAAGCATTCCATTGAACATATTACAAAGTCATATTCTCATGTGTTCTAGTCTTTCAGACTTCTTAACTAGTCTAGCAAGAGAAAATGAGGTCAGATACAAAATCGATTTGGCTAGGCCTTGAACTAATAAATCATCAAAAATACCAACGTAGCACACAGAAGATTCAACTTCTGAACACTAACAACAACATCACATGCTTGTATATGTGAAAATACAAAGTAGTCATCACACCCAATAATTCTAAGAGGTCTAAGCAGTACTTTTTTTGGCTTCATCATCATCCTTGGGGAGGAACACCATTCCAACACCAGTGTGCAACTTATCAAAGGTAGCAATCCCTTGACTGTTGGCCCAATTGTTAAATAGATCCCAGGGAATTGATGTCATCACACCTGAACCATCACCAGAATCATTATCTGCTCCACAGCCTCCACGATGTTCCATGCAGCCAAGAGCTGTAAGAGCATCCTCAACAATTTGGTGAGATGCTATGTTATCCAAATTGGCAATGAATCCAACTCCGCAAGCTCCTCTTTCTGATATTATATCTTTCAGGTCTGCGACCTGCCATGCATGAAATTCATATTCAGTGTAAAGGCAGAATCATTTGGATATTTTACATCACGTGTAGTAAATGCAGATGAGAAATAACATCTCCATGCTTGATGGAAGAAAAATTAACAATAACAGGAGCATTACACTGCAAATAGGGCTGCATTTTAGGTTCTCGCAATACAGTGGTAAAGACCAACAGTATTACTGCGTGACACTTGAATGTTGTTCAACAGAAACAAACCCCAAGAAACTACATGAACTACAGTAGAGTATTAGCCCAGCAAAATATATTTTTGGAGTATATAAGCATATATACATATAATAAATTACCAAGGAGGACATCCGGTAAAGCACAAGTAGCTAACACGAGCAACAAGATTAACAACGTAAAGGACGAAAATCTAAAAACATTTAAATAAGGAAGTGTGATTAGTTTTGTAAGAAACGAAATTGTTGAGAGAGAGAGAAGAAAAAATAAATAAATCAAATAAAAAATTTAGTAAAAAAGGAGAGTATTGAATTATCTTAAACATAAATAAATATAAGGGCACCAAAAAAATCAACCTTGAATCGAACAAAAAAGTTCTATTTATCCAAATGCCCATCAGAAAATCCAATAATAGACCCCAAGACTATTGCCAGGTAAATGTGCATCATGACAATCAGATGCAAGGCTCCTGGTTAAGCTATACCCTTTTTAATGTTGAGTCCTTCATTCAGCTAATAAAAGCATCTATATAAATATGGCAAACGAATACACTTGTTTCGTTTGGAGCAGCAACCTCTCTACCCCCACATTTAATTACTATGCTCGTTACTTTCTAAACAATATGCTGCCAAGCTTCAAAAAAAAATCGATCGTGTCCACCACATAGAACTTCACTTGGAGGACAATGACAAAGAACTCCTAGATAACTACCCAACAAGCTCAGTAATATTCAGCCCAACTTGTAGGGCACCGATTAACCTTTATCATGTTGGAGTTCCATTATCCTCGACGCAAATCCTCGGTAAAATTCAGCCTTTTGAGCATTCAACCTTTTAGCTAATTCTGATCAGTACCCGATACGCTCTTTCTGACATCAAGTAAGCATATCGAGTTCGAAAGCCTTGTTTGACAAATACCTCAGAAGCACCTCTAATTCACAAGACCAAACTTGCAGATGATTTAGACATCAAAAAATCGCGTTCAAAAAATACCAATTTGCTTCTTTTTAGATTTTAAAGAAAAAACCAGTGCTTTAAAAAAATTTAACGTGCTGTTTGGTTGGTAAAGTCGGAGCATTGTTCTCGTTTGATAGCAACGTCAAAACAGAGAAGCACACTTCCAAAATGCCAAACAAGTAGTACACACATCAACCCGCCAAATATAGCCAGTGAAAATTTACACACAAACACACACACACACAATATAGAAAAAACCAAAATATTACACTTTAAACAAAACAAAGGAGGAGAATTTAAAGTAAAGTAACAGAAACAGCCTCTTGTTCATGGAACCAAACACGGCCTCTGAATGAGAAGAACCTAAAAGATAAGTCTTAACAGCGATGACGAAAACCGTACCTTCGTTTGTGAGCCGTAATCGGTGGTGCGTTGGAGATCAAGAACCGCTTTAACCGACGACGAGGACGCTTTCTTGGGGACGAATTGAGGAACGCCGCGAGCGAGCGACGAAAAAGAAGAAGAAGCTCCCAATTTCCTCCGAGTCTTTTTCGATTTGCAGTGAAGTCCGACGAAATCGACGGGGAAGAGTCCGTTCCAGAGGGAGTAAGGCGGCGGAGGAGTGGCGTTGGAGCGGAGCAGCTGGGAAGTGGAAGAAGACACCGACTGCGACGCCATGGCAGTCGCAGAGAGAGATTCTAGAGAGAGAAAGTGTTGGAAGAGTGAGAAGAGAAGAGGATCGTGTGAATGAGGGAGAGAGAAAGAAGATAAAAGGGAGAGTTGTCCGGAGCCACAACTGAGCTCTCACACACACAACACACTCCTTTCTCTCTTCTGGGCGTCTCCCTTTTTTACCTACCACGACAAACAACCCATCTCCTTGTTTGTTTTCATGTGTACATGACTCTTACACACGCTTCCACAGAGCCGGGTTTTGTCCCCCTGCTTTGTGGTTCACTGAGATGGTATTTCTATCTACCGTTGACAGTGGATTCTATGGTCTTGATTCTCCCGCATTGCTGGAGGAGACCAACAAGGGACCGTGGACTAATTATGGAAAAAAAATTTTGGGGTAACTTTTAGTAAATATGTATTGTTTTCTTCTCTTGAAATGGAGCAAATGTATTGTTTTGATAAATTTACATTGAGAATTTGCCTGTTAAGTCAGATGTATACAAGGATTAAATCTCCTTTATAATTTACCAAAAAAAAAAAAAAAGATCCCTTTACGTGCATTATCAGGATTTGTAAGAAATTATTTTGTTCTTATTTTTCATGTAATAATCTGTTTTAAATTATAATAGTCGGGCATCAATTATGCACCTAATTTTACTACAAGATATAAAGTTCAAATCCTTCAATTCAAAAAAGATAAATAAATAATCTGTTTCAAATATAATTTTCTTTCTACACTTATACTAGTGCTTTTTAATTAATTACATTTTCATTTACATCTTTTTCGGTGTAAGACATTACATAGATAACACACTCAAAAAATTAATGGCACATTATTTTATAGATTGTTTGGAGAATCAGTTGGAACATATATTTTAAATTTAATATTTGTAACATGTGAGAACTTTGTGCTATAGTTACTTTTTGTTTGTTACTATAGTTGTTGAGAACTTTATATTGTTTTTAATTAGAACTAATAATTTGAAACAAATGTTCCAAATGGAGCCTAAATTTTCCAATGCAGAAATTATGAAACAATAATGCTCCACGTAGAGCAAGTCTAGAGTAAGGATGATCTCTGTATGATTTGTGCCAATTTTGGAAAAATCTCTACTTGAACCAAGCCCACTGGAATCGAAAATGAATCATCTTCAAGGAGGAATCAAGGCGAATCTAACTTGTCACACATTCAGTTATGTCGATTATATAACAAAGAAAGAGGGAGAAATGGTGGCGTTGGGGAGGTTTGTAGAGGCGACGTTTGGCTAGGCATTAGATGTAGAGAGAGGCGATGCAGTCAGATTCCTAGCTCTAGGTAAAGCTAGGGCCGGCAATTTCAAACACGCACGATGACACGATACGAAAACAACACGAGATAAATGGGTTTGGACCGCACGTTTATTAATTGTGTCATAAATGGGTTGACACGAATAATACGAAAATAAACGGGTTGGATTCGTGCTAACACGCTAAACACGCCTTAACACGTTTAATTAAACGGACCGTAAACGTGTTGACACGGCACGACACGACTCGCCCATTTATAACACATTTAAACCTAAAAATAACAATATTTGAAATATTTATAGCAGGTTAATATTAATTAAATATTGTGTTTTTGTTAATTTTTTTATTGGTTTTTTAAAAGAAGTTTTTAAAAACTTTTTTTTTTTAAAAAAAAAATTTAAGCATTATGCAAGGTCAAGAATCGAACCTGTACTAAGGGTAAATAAATCTCACGTCCACCACCATGCCAAGCTCTCACTTAGTGATTAGTGTTAGCTTTTATTATATTTATTATTTTTTTTTTGCTTTTGTTGTAAAAAGTCTCGCATCGGAAAGCTTTGCAAAAGGACCCCTAATCTCTTCTATAAATATCCCACAGTTTAATTCTCACCCATCATACGTTAAAGCCGTTTATGGCTTTGGAATAATTCCCCTCTGAGGAGGAGGAAGACAGTTGAAATTATTTAATAAATAAAAAATCAAAGAAAAAATTAAAATATAATTTAAAATTTTTAATAATTTAACATTATAATATTATTTAAATAGAATGCTTTAAACTTTTTGTTTTAATTGAAATTATGTTGAAAAAAAAATTAAATATAATTTTTTTAATTATGTAAAAAGAATTATATTGTAAAAAAATTAAATATTATTTTTTTTTAATTGTGTAGTAATTGTGTCGTTATATGTGTTGGTTATATGTGTTGTTAATGTATTGTATTTGTATTTATATTTTAGGCATGTTTATTAATTGTATTAATGTATTGTATTTGTATTTATATTTTAGGTATGTTTATTAATTGTGTTTGTGTTTAGTTTAATTTTGTTGTGTTATAAACATGTGGACATAAACACGTAAACATATAAACACGGCATGCAGACACATTTTGTCAGCCCTAGGTAAAGCAATATCTATGGACGCGCAGACACATTTTGTCAGCCCTAGGTAAAGCAATATCTATGGAGAAAGAGGCTCTTTTTTTTTTTTTTTTTGGGAGGGGGAGAAAGATGGTTTTAATGGGGCAATAATTAATTTAGTTGCTGGTAGGGTTTGTTCTAAACGAGAGTGACAGGGATTTCAAGAGAAATGGCAAGTAGTGGGATGGGGAAATGGTTTGGAAAAAGAAAATGTGGTTTGTGTTTTATTCATGAACAAACATCGTCTCATTTAGGACTATTTCTCCAAAAAAAAAAAAAGGAAACAAAAAAAGTACTCCTAGCGTAGACTTTATAGAATTCAAATATCACACTCCAAATTACAAATAATAATAATAATAACAATAATTGTCAACCTTTAGCGGTGTAATAAAGATTATATTGTTTGTCAACTGCCTACCATGATGTATGTGATTGTAGCAGTATAATAAGTTTATATTATTTGTCAACTGCCTACCATGATGTTTGTGATTCCGTCGAAATAAATTATGTATACTTGCATATTATTCATGTAAAAACATACATTATGTCCGCTAAGCAATTACATCACTCTTGGGGACCAACGTTTTTACATTGAATGTTACAAACAATTCTCTGCCAAATTTTTGCTTACAAAGCGATAATACAATTAATTGTCAACTTATAAGTGTCATTCACAATATCTACATAACTAATTATTAAGTGAAGCAGTTACGTACCTTTTCATGAGTGTTATATTTGCACACATTTTTATAGCAATTCACAATGGACAGATTTTAATATGGGCGTGTTGCTTGCTAAAGATACGCTAGTAAAAAAGTTTTATGTTGAGTTATTCCATATTCAAATTCTCTATATGATTTTGGTGTCTTAAAAATACCTAACCAATTGTAGCATACACATCATTTCAAAAGAATTTTTAATTGACTTTTACATAAAGGGTGACAATTCGTGTTAATGGGTCGTGTTCATGTCAACCCGGTCATTAATTGTGTCAAAAAACATCAACTCAAATACGACCCTTTTAATAATCGTGTTAATCGTGTCAACCTGCATACTCCATTTAAATTAATATCGTGAATAAATAATTAATATAACCTATACCTTATTTCATATAATTATGAACCATATAATTGATTTATTCCTCAATTTATTATTTATTTTTAGATTACTTATGGATTTTAAAATTCGTAATACTTATATTTAATGAAAGAAGTAAAGTTATTTTATGCGTCACATAAATTTTTATATTATATAATATACAATTAAGTTGTAAATTATATATGTAGTTAATTGTGTTATTTCGTATGAATCGTATTAAAGTAGTCAACTCTAATACAACGCATATCCTATCATGTTAATCGTGTCAACCCGTTATTGAACCCAAACCCCTAAGTTCGTGTCGGTTTCGTGTCTGATCCAAATTGTCAACCCTACTTTTATATATCTTTCATTGAATTACATTTTATAATACTATTAGTTGAACATCTTTTTTTTGTTTTTAATTTGAGATAGAAAATTTAAACTCTTTATTTTACAAAAAAGTTAGGTATGAATTTAACATTAGATTATGCTTGCAACTACCATTAAACATCATTTAGGAATTAGGACATCAATTAGACAAATGATCTAGGCATCCCTTAACTCCCATCACTACTCATTTATTTTTTTTTTCTTTTTTTTTTTCTTTGAGGATCATCACTAGTCGTTTCTTACCGTCAATATCATGTAAACATTAGTCGTCGAGAAAATATTTTAAATCAATCAGTGCTTATTATCATTTATTGCCAGAGAATTTGTCATTAAGTACCAAAAAAACATAGATATAATTTTGCACCCTTTGATGCAATATGAAATGACATGATGTTTTGAAACATCCGCTGCTAAAGCTATCTTTGATTCTTTGTGTACTTTATTGATTTACAAATGCAAGAAAAATGTGTTTTCGCCATCAAGAATTATAAGAGCATATGTACTTGGAGTAGTTACTTGGTCAGGCGTAGGGTCGTGATTAATTGATTGATGTGGTCTAGGATATACCGGATTCGGCTCAACTGGGGGCCGACATTGATTCCCAATCCCATGTGTGCCAAGCCACGGCATAAAGATCTGCACAAGCGATGAGCACCACTCATTGTCTATAAAACGATGCCATTTGACGGACCATTTGACTGAATAATACGGTTCAGGCATGTGAACTGGCGTTGCAATTTGGCGGGGGACTTTTTGCCAGCTTTTAGAATGTGGAGCAGAAAGCTAGAAAGCGACAGCGACGACTGCCCTTTTTATTTTTATTTTTTTGGTGGTGTCTGTTTTTACATTTTGTCTCGTACGTCCGCTTTTTTTCCACGTGGCAAAAAGGGAATGGAAAGAAAATTTGAGTTATAACTTTGTTTTTTTAAGGATTATTAAAGTGTTTGAAAAGGTAATAAAAACTATTAATTATAACTATTTTTATTATAGTATGTAAAAGTTTTATATTATAATAATTTTTTTTGTTATTATAAAATGTGAAAATTTTATACTATTTATAATTATAAAAGTGATGAAACTACTTTTGTCAAACACATGGTGTATTATTATAAAGATAGAAAGTGTTCATAATTGCTCGTTAAACCTTAGAAAATGTTGTTTTTAAGGATCATAGCAACAATAATAAAGCAACCGATGGGAGAAATTGTTGAAGCAATTATGTAAACTTTTATTTTAGCGCCAGAGGAAAAAATTGTTGAACTCATTGACCCTTTTTTTTTTTAATTTTTCTTTTTAAACAAAAACTCATCGACTGATATGTTATAAAAATTTTGTTCTTCCCTTTTTCGTTTTATCTTGTTCCCTCTATCACATGCTTAATGCTAATGATTTTTGTTATCCCTTACCTCTAATTTTCTTCCACGACGGTATTGCTTACGTGGTTGACTTTGACTCTTATGGGCCCCTTCTTAGTTTCAGCCCTTGTTGGAAAATTACTTGATATGTGTAATCATTTTTTTTTAATGAAAATATAGTTACAGATGTAGTCTATTAGTAATTCTACTTCTGTAACATCCCGAAGTTAATTAAGTGTAATTAAAATGATAAATGGTGGATCAGTGTGCCCTAATGAGCATTTTAAATTTAATTTGAATGTTTTGTGAAAATTTAGTGACTTTGTATTATTTTACTCTTTTAATGATTTTTAATTATTCTAAATTGTTTTTAATTGTTAATTTAATTTTCAATAAAACAATCTGATTTGAAAATAGTGTGTAGTTGCATACAGTCTTATGCAACTAATTTTCTCCCTCTTTTTCTATTTATTTCACTCTTCCTCTCTCTCCTCTCATTTCTAACCCATGCTCTCTCTCTCCTCTCTCTCTATCTCTCTCGGTTTCTCTCTTTCTCTCTCATTCTCTCTCTAAACTTTGAATCAAAATTCGATTTCAAGCTTCGGGATTGTGGATTGAAGGCTCGGGAACGCGATTGAGCAACCACAAACTCGATTCAATGTTAGTTTTCAAAATTTTAAAACTTTTTACATTTTTTAAATTTTCTTCCATTTTGAAATCTAAGAGTTTCTAAGCCTAGAAAAGCTTCAATCTAAGTTAGATGGACTAAGATTAGCTATAATACAAACCTTGTTTGAACAAAAACGGATTGAAATCAAAATTTTTCATTTTTCCTCTATTTTCTCTATTTTCAGATTTTAGTGAAAATCTTGTTTAAAACTTGTTTTAATCCATTAAAAAGTATTCTACTATGATTTTCTATTGTTTATGATGATTACCCATGCCTGAGAATTGAGAAAACAAGTTAAATTTGAAGATTTGGTTTCGGGATGCCAAAAACCCGTGCATGAAAAGTTCTAGAATTTTTCCAGATTGGCAGGCCGAACTTCATGTTCGGCAGGCCAGATTCAAGAGATCGGCATGCCAGATTCATCCGATCGGTAGGCCGAACCTGGAGATGTTCGGGCGACCGAACCTGCTCTTCCGGCAGGCCGAATTGTGCAGTTCGACAGGTCAAACCAGGACGACCGGTAGGCCGACTGGGCATGGTGTAATTTGGCCATGCCAGATTCATCCGATCGGTAGACCGAACCTGGAGATGTTTGGCCGACCGAACCTGCTCTTCTGGCAGGCCGAACTGTGTAGTTCGACAGGCCAAACCAGGACGACCGACAGGCCGACCGGACATGGTGTAATTTTGTGATTTTTCACTCGTTTTTACTATTTTGAACCCCGATTGAAGTTTCAACTTTATAAAATGATTTTATAAACCTAAAAGGCACACTAGGACACCATGGGATGATTTAGTATCATAAGATACCTCAGGTTAGATACTAATAAACTTAGTTACTATGCATTTAGGATTTGCGCGTGGATTCGCGAAGCTAACGTATAGCGGACCAGGATTACGGTGTAGGACACCGACACGGATATTGAGATAGGACTTCTACCCCTTCTTTGATAGCCGATTTTATATGTTTTGGCCTCAAAGTGATTTTTAACAAAGTGTTTTTCAATGATTGATTGAAAAAAGATTTTATTGACTATTTTCTACAACGGTAGAATGAGATATCTTTGTAATGAACTCCATAATGAATGTTAATGATTATATTTGATAAATAGAGGTTTTAATTATAAAAAGATATATGAGCATGATGCCATATCAGAGATCGGGTCGTGTAGTGAACGACCTTGGGGGCAGGTCCCGAAACCCAGCTAGGCCACTTCGGTGGTGAATATCATGGTTTGTCTGAAATAATAAAAAGGTATACTTGATGAACTATTTCGAATATACTTTTGATAAACGAGAGTATTTATCTAATTTACTTTTATTTATTAAGAAATGTTCTATAAAACTATTTATCTGTTTATTTTAAAAATATAGTCCTACTGAGCCTTTCGCTCACATTTTTATCTGTTTTAAAATCTTATCCCTAGGTGGATATCAGCTTAGGATCGGAGAAGAGTCCGCTGACCGGACTTACGACCAGTAGAAGATTTGGGTAGGTTGTGGTACAAATCGAGGCATGTAAGATCTTTAACTTTCTTTTATTTGTGGACTATAGTTGTATGGTATTATTGTCAGTACTACATGTGTGTGCACAATATATGGGCCAGTGGGACCCATGCTTGTTCCACCCCGTATTTAAGGATTATTATTGTTCTCTTTATTTGTTTAATTACTTCGATGGTTTATTTTAATTCCTTAAATTATTCTATTCAAATGATTTTTAAAATTTCCTCATTTTTATTTATAAACTTAATTCTAAAATGGACTGTTATTTTTAATAGTTTGTAAAAAGGTTAATTACTTCTAAAACAATGAAAATTTGGCCCATTAAGTTCATATCCGCCAAAATTCATTAGCCTGCTCAAAAAATGAAATCCATAAATAAATAAAATGAAATGAACTTACTATAGATTAAGCATAAACTACATAGAGCTGAGAATGAAAAATGAGATGACTAAATAGATTGGCTAATATAAAAAGTAACAAATTTGTTTAACTAATTTAATAGCCAAACTATTTGGCTTTGGACGTTATATGCAATTCGTGCTTGTTAACTATTTGAATTAATAACGACCAAAAAACTAAAAAAAAAAAAAAACTATTTTTTAAGAAACTATTTGTAATTTTGACACCAATGAGTAGAGGTTTCAATTCATTGAGAAGAAAGCAAATTAGCACAAAAAATATTGGAAAGAAAAGTTTTCTCGTTTAAATTGTACATTGAGGAAGAGGCTTTTCCAACATCCTACGTTACACCAAATGCAGTCCTCAAACAGTCGAAAACATATAAAAAGAAACTTTTCTTATTTTCTTTCGCTTTTCCGAATAATGGCGGGCTCACAATTGTTTGACGTATGATGCCAGCACAAATTACATGCCCCCATCGACCGCGACACTACCTTCGTAGCGACACCAGAAGCACTTTATCCACGCAAATACATAGCGTTTTATGACGGTAGCAGCAAAAGAAAAAAAAAAAAATCATCTTATGACAGACCGCCTAAGAAAAAAAAAAAAGAATTTTTGCTAATTTATATATTTAAAATGTATATTTTTTATTTTTCTTTTCGCCCTTCAAATTCCGTCACACATTGTGGATCTAAACTTATCTTCACATTAATGAACAAATTTTAGTTCATATGTGATCGTTCATATGGTTGTTTAGTAACAACGTGTACCTTGTTTTTTTTTTTTTTTTTTCTTTTTTGTCCGCGAAAAGTTTGCGAAGGGAGTTGGCCATAAATTCAAAAAGATATGTCCGTTTTAATTTTTTTTTAAATAGTGACAAAACCAAACCTTTGCTTCTTAAGCAATTTTACCGGCGCAAATAAGACAATATATACACACATATACAGTGAGGAGAAATTTTTCTCAAAAAAGGTTAATGATTAAGACAAAAATTTGCTAATAAGCTTTGTTAAAAGTTTAAATAAAGTCGACAATTATCAATGTAATTTGTCACTAACAAACTTTAATATCATGAAAGTGTTGCATAATAACCTTGTTATCGAAGCTATTGAAGAAATTTGTCATGTTACAAGTAAAATATTATCATTTGTCAATTGATTTCACCTTCAATTGCACAGTCAATTCTTCATATTATTCATTACAAAAAATGCCCTCTCTACGATTAACATTAATATTCATGACAGAGTCTGATAAATTTTGAGAGAAATGGATATTGACGATACAAAAATTGATCATAAAGTATTATAAGTTTGATAATATAATTTTAGGATGCTACCTAGAAAATTGGAATATTATAACTTTTTCTTGTTAAAAGGTGCGAGTGAATTATTTTGGACTTTAACATATTACACACACAAAAAAGTTGAGATTTATCTTATCAAATTATGCTACACAAAAAACATGCTAGTGTTTACACGAGGTATATTGAGATTTTTTGATAAATTAATCTTCTATAAAAAGTTTGAGAGAGTGTTATTTAATTAATTTTAGAATATAAAATAAAATTTTCAATTTTTAAGGAGGGGCTATTTATAATTTAATATGAGAGTTAATTATATAATTATAACTCTTAGTTTTAACTAATTTTAGGAGCTACGAGGGTATCATTTAAATTTTAAAAACTTATTTTCAATTTTGTCTCTATGAATAGAAAAATTAAGCAAAACAACATAATTACCCTTAGATAGTTATGATAAATATTTTATATATTGAAAAAATAAAAAATCCTAAAATAAAACATAAATTTCAAAAAAAAGATCTTAAGTTTTATGACTTTTTAAATTTTAAAATATTTTTTATTTTTAAGAGAAAACATATACTTTAACAACAAATTAAGTTTAATTAAGGGTATTTTTTTTCATCTTTTCTCTATGTTTTTCCAATCAAAAAAGTCTACAAAGTATAAAATTGAAACAAGCTTTTCAAATTCAAAGGACACCATTGCGGTTTTTAAAAATAGACGAAGAAATTAAAAAATAATGAAAACTAGAATACATAATTGTATAGATTGTCCTTTCATATGATATAATATATAATTTTAGGAGGGCGCAAGCCCTCCCTGTTTCTCTACTATCTTCGTCCTTGCACACATATAAAATAGTAAACTATAGACGTTGGATCTACAATTAAATCAAATTTGTTAATATGGATTTTAGGGATTAAATCTAGTTGATTGGGCCCTTTGATTACCATTATAAGGTCTTAACATTCTCAAAAATTAAGTTAGTTAATCAAAAACTAGTATCATTAATAATAAACATGAAACCATAAATGGCATAAAAATAGAAGATACCACACAAAAAATTTGTAGTAGTTCATTCTAAATTGAGTTAAGTCTACTGTTAAGATGAGTTCTTCACTATTTACAAGCTTGATAAAAAGTATAAATAAATGGAGAATTTGGAGAGATGAGCAGTAATTAGCAAAAGTTTTCCAATAGAAATCTCGAATTGCCTCCTTCAAATGACGCCTTCAACCTATTTATAGAGGCCTCATTGAGATAATGTGTCCCTATTAGTGGGAAGTGGATCTGAGCAATGCTTGGTTGAGTAAGACACATGTCAATCATTCATTTGGCGTGAATTTTGGGCCACTTCCCTCTAAATGTTCACAGAACTTGGTGGATTTCAACTCCCACTAGGTGATTCTTGGCTCTAAGTCAAGCATTCTACATCCAAACGAACATGTCGACCATAATGACCACAAAGTTGGATCTTCTGTTGAGCAACGCTTGTCCACCTTACAGAAAATGAGTACTTTATATTGACATGCACATTGACTATAACGTCCATGAATCACGTATGACGAGCATGACGAGTGCAACAAACACCATTCTGTTGGGCTCACTCTGTTTGATGTACAGATTTGGTCATGCTCAAATTGAACCTTGGTCGATTTAGGCCTCTCCAAATTAAACTCAACAGTTTTTGATGGTATATAGTTAATAAATGTTAATAAATACAATAATCAAGTCCGAGTATCGTTTTTCAAAATTTCAGCCAATATAGCAACAAACCTGTCAATATTGATTCATAATATAAAAGATCTCCAGAAATTAATTTCATAAAATCTTTTCTTAAAGAATTTTTTATTAAAAGTCCAGTAAATCTCTTAAAAAAAATGATAAGACAAGACAAGTTAATCTTCACAATATTTGTTTCTCAACATTTAACTAATAGCAAAAATATAGCACACAGTACAGCTGTCAAATACTAGCACGGTTTGTTTAATTTAATCAAATTATGATATTCATCTTAAGTCCAAATCTATTGTCCGGATTAGCTATTTTGGTTGCCACCTCATCTCAAATTCACACATCAGCTCCTCTCGATAGTTATACACACGGCGTGAACCAAACGAAACGAAGTCGTGGCTCTTATTTTGCTATGAGCTGGCAATTTGGGTCTATGGGTAGAGGTCGAGTCGGGTTAAGCCCCTGTTTAAAGAGCCAACATATCAATCCAAACTCGACTTGTGACCTAACAGGTCAAAAAAAGCCCAACTCAGACACGACATGACGTGCCGACGGGCTGACATGACCCGACCCGTGCAACCTGTCAATATGCTACGTTGTGCTTGCTCGTGTTGACACAATACATTGACCCGCTAAACTAGATAGACTTGCAACACAATAGATCTAACAATAAGCCTACAAAATAAACAATGACCCAACAAAATAAAATCATCAAAAAAGTTAAGAAAACTTTGTAGGAGTTTAACACAAATATGCTAGAAATTAGAATCATGTCAAGTTGGATATACAACAAATGTTAGACTAATTTGAAACCTTAAAATTAATTTCAGGTTATACGGGTTGCATGAAGCTCACACGGGTTTAATTCGGGTTACACAGGTGGATTAACAATTTTTGAGTCAACCTAATTTCGACATATTTTTGGCGGGTTATTGCAGGTTGATTTCGTGTTAATTCAGGTCGACCCGAATCGGACCTTTTTTTGTGTAGGTCAGACAGATTCGACCCAATTCCAATCCGATGCCTATTTTCCCAACCCTAACCCACATTTTTTGGTGTCAGATTCGTGTCAATCATCGTGTTGTAACTTAAATTGTCGACCCTTAATTGACAATTACAGAATCACTTTTGCCTTTTTTTTCGTTTCATTTCTTTTTCTTTTTAAATTGTTGCAACGCTTAATCATAGACCATTTCATCAAACCACCGAATAAGTTTTCGTCCCTTAGTTACAAATCATTTCAACAAACTACCAACTCAGATCAAGTTTCCAATTCTCAACCTCGCGCCCCCACCGTGAAACCCAATTCCCACCGCAATCTTGGGCCGCCGGCATGAACCGAACGGGAACTATGTCTGAGAAAAGATGCTTCTTAGGTCGCCAACCCCCTCGCCAAGAGAGGATTCCCTTTGTCACAACCTCACCCGGTTCCACCGTGTGCTGCATTGCGAGATCTCCATCTTTGTTCACCCTCAATAGCCATGGTTGTACAGCGTTGTTGCAAGCCCAAAGTGGGAGGGAGGTGAGCGGGTTCTGATCGAATGGCTGAGAGGGAGGAAAAGAGAGAGCAGGGGTGTTTGAAGAGGATCCCAAGACATCCATGAGTATGCGGTAAAGATGGCTTCAAAAGACAGTGAAGTCTTCTTTAATTTTTAATTTTTTTTTTTGAAAAAGTCATTAAAAATTGAAAAGTGTTCACTTTAGTTTTTTCTTAAAAAAAACAATGAAATAACGTTGAGAACCTGACTATTTATAGAATTTAAAAAAAAAACAAAAAACAAAAAAACAAAAAAAAAAAAGTTCCCCTAGCATAGACTTTATAGAATTCAAATATCACACTCCAAGCTACAAATAATAATAATAATGAAGAACAATATGTTAAAAAATATATATCATGTAATATAAATAAGATAAATAGGTTACAATTGTAAAAATTAGAAATTGAAATTAAAGAGAACAGATACAACAAAACCTTCAATGGAAGCAACGCAACGTGAAAATTAGATGAAAATGGTCGAGGCACGTGTAGGTCACGCTTTCCTTAAAATAGATTCGTCTCCTCCGGTTGTGTATGAGGATTCGATGGACATCTGTCTTCCAGGATACAACGACTGGCAACGGAATCTTAAGCACTATGGGATACCGTTTCCGGCAAACTTGAAACAGTGTTTTCTTCTATTACCAAAAACAACTACTACAAAACTAAGTAAAACTTGAAAACAAAAGAAAAACTCTGTGACTTTTTGAGTGCAAATTCTATGTAACTATATTTCTACTCAAACATGTGGAAGAGAATCCTATATATAGGCTTAAGAAAATAGACGTTACAATTCAGGATTTATGTGCATAATGACATTGGTTGCAACCCTTCATTTTTCATGATAATGGAGCTCATAATCTCCCATTAAACCATCGGTTGTAACCTTTCATTTTCTATGATTATGAAGCTCATAATCTCCTATTAACTATGGATTTGGGTGTTACAACATGAGATTTATGGCCTCCATTAATCTCCATTAAGGAGTATAAATTTCTCATTCACCCAATTGTCATTTTCTAACACAATAATTGTCAACCTTTAACAGTATAATAGTTTTATATTATTTACCGACTGCCTACCATGATGTCTGTGATTGTGTGAAAATAAATTATGTATACATGCATATTATTCATGTAAAGACATATATTTGTCTGTCAAGCAATTACATCACTTTTGGGGACCAACGTTTTGACATTGAATGTTACAAACAATCTTCTATCCAATTTTTGCTTAGAAACCGATAATACAATTAATTGTCAACTTATAAGTGTCATTCACAATATCTACATAACTAATTATTAACTGAAGCAGTTATGTACCTTGTCATGAGTGTTATATTTGCACACATTTTTATAGCAATTGACAATAGACAGATTTTAATATTGGCGTGTTGCTTGCTAAAGATATGCTAGTAAAATTAGACTAAGAAAGTTTTCTGTTGAGCTATTCCAAATTTAAATCCTCTATCTGATTTTGGTGTCTTAAATGATATCTAATCAATTGTAGTATACACATCATTTTAAAATTTCAAAATAATTTTTAATTGATTTCTACATAAGGGTAATAATTCGTGTTAATGGGTCGTGTTCGTATCAACCCATTTATTAATTATGTCAGAAAATATCAACTCAAACATGACCCATTCAATCGTATTAACTTGCATAATCCGTTTAAGTTTATATCGTGAATGAATAATTAATATAACCTGTGACTTATTTCACATAATTATGAAACATATAATAGATTTATTACTCAATTTATCATTTATTTTTAGATTACTTATAGATTTTAAAATTCGTAATGCTTATATTTAATAAAAGAAGTAATTTTTTTTTATGCATCATGTAAACTTTTATATTATATAATATACAATTAAGTTGCAAATCATACATGTATTTAATTGTATCATTTACCAACATCTAGCTAATTTAGTTGGTAGGGGTTGTTCCGTTTAAGCAAGCAACTTAGGGTCGAGTCCTTGTGAACGCAGCTACCGTTGTTAGAAGACTCTTGCTACCTTAGGGTTTCTCCATGGGTTGACTCTAGATTAGTTGGGTTAAACCATTGAATGTTTAGGGGCTCTTAAGGATTTGTATTGTTCATAGTGGGCCTAGATACCGGGGGCTTTTCATAAAAAAAAAGTTAATTGTATCGTTTCATACGAATCACATTAGAATGGCCAACCTTAACACAATCCACGTCCAATTATGTTAATTGTGTTAACTTGTTATTGACAACTCAAACCCTTTAACTTCGTGTCATTTTCGTATCAGACCCAAATTGCCACCCTTCTTTTACATGCTTTTCATTGAATTACATATTATAATAGCATTAGTTAAACATATTTTTTTAAACATTTTGGGATAGGAGATTTAAATTCTTTTATTTTATGATAAAGTTATGTGTGGATCACTAGGCTATGTTTGCAACTATGGTTACACGTCATTTAGGAATTAGGACGTCAATTAGACAAATGATCTAGATATCCACTAACTCCCATCACTACTCAATTCTTTTTTTGTTCTTTTTTATTTTAGAATCATCATTAGTTATTTCTTACCGCCAATATTATGTAAATATTAGTCGTCGAGAAAATATTCTAAATCAATCAATGCCATCTTAGAAAATCTATCCACCACTACAAAAATTGAATCTCTACCATGTTTAGGCCTAGGCAAACCTAACACAAAGTCCATCAAAATATCAATCTAAGGTTCACTATGAATGGGTAAAGGTATGTATAAACTCTGAATTTTTCTTGCCTTCATATAGCACATCGACCACAAATTTTCTCAACATCTCTTTTCATGTGTGGCCAATAAAAATGTTCTTAAAAAATGGCTAAGGTTTTAGCAACTCTAAAATGTCCCATTAGCCCTCCATCATGGGATTCTCTTATTAACAAGTCATGCAAAAAGCAATTAGGTACACATAGCTTATTCTCTCGAAATAGAAATCCCTCATGCCTAAAGAACTTACCCAGAGTGTTTTGTTCACAAGCTCAAAAATCCTCGCAAAAATCTTGGTCTAAAGGATATAATTCTTTAATGTGCTTAAAACCAAGTAATTTTGCATCAAGGTTATAAATTAATGCATACCTTTGAGCAACTGCATCTACTACGATGTTTTCCTTACCTTGCTTGTATCGGATGACATATGGAAATGTCTCAATGAACTCCACCCATCATGCATGTCTCTTAGTCAACTTGTGTTGGCCTCTCAAATGCTTTAGCGGCTCATGATCAATGTGAATCATGAATTCCTTAGGCCAAAGGTAGTGTTGCCACGTTTCCAATGCTCGAACCAATGCATACATCTTCTTGTCATATGTTGGATAGTTTAAGGCTACCCCACTTAGCTTTTCAATAAAATATGCAACGGGACATCCTTCTTACATTAGAACAGCTCCAATACCTATTCCTAAAGCATCACACTCAATCTCAAAAGTTTTAGTGAAGTTAGGTAAAGCAAGAAAAGCTGCATTCCTCAATTTCTCTTTGATCAAATTAAATGCCTTTTCTTGTTCATCACCCTATTTGAATCCAACGTTCATCTTGATGACCTTGGTAAATGGTGCAGCATTACTACTAAAGTGTTTCATGAACCTTCTATAAAAATTAGTAAGTCTATGAAAACTACAAACGTTACTTACACTTATAGGACTCGATCACTCTTGAATTATGTAGATCTTCTCTTCATCAACCTATTGTGAACTCATGACAAAACTAAGAAACACAAGCTTATCGATGCAAAAGGTGTACTTCTTCAAGTTAGCTTATAACTTCTCTTTTCTACGTATATTCAAAACTAAATTTAAAGGCACAATATGATCATCCGTGTTTTTGCTATAAATTAGAATATCATCAAAATAAATTACCACAAATTTAGCTATGAAAGTGTCGAAAAAATAATATGAGCGGAATTTTAAAAATTTTAAATCAGAGTATTTTTTAAAACACAAGTTTGACATGCTATATGTATAAATTAACCTGATCTTACTGACCTTGTATTAGCCGAAAAGCTCCCGAAATATGTGTAGAGAAGTAACGTTCCAGAAGAGCCTCAACCAACTGGTCTTCTTTGCTATTCTCTATCCACGATCGGAGTGAGTGTGGGTTCACACGTGCAGCTCTTCCTCAAGGTGATTCTCCTTCTAACCAATTGAGAGAACCCAAAGCTAGTGTTCGTGACTTGTGAACAAGAGCTCTTAGGGAGTTTCAAATTCTCACCAGTAGAGTATCACTCTTAATCTCTCTATTGATCTAAATAACTCATTAGACTCACTCCCTATTTATAGAAGTTGGGTCTAGGGTCATTCCTTATCAGATAAGGTCTCAAAAATTTAAAACAAAACCAAATTCGGGTCAATATCGGATAAGATACGTGTAAAAACACGTGATTTTCAATTCGCGCATAGGCAGGCTGAACTTTTTCATAGGCAGGCCAAACTTGCCTCATCGGCAGGCCGAACTTTAAGATCGGCATGCCGAACTGTCGAAATAAAAATCACGCGAATATATTATTTTTCACCCGAGATTCTATTAGATAAAGCCTAAGTTTTAATTCAAATAACCCAATAGAAAAGTTATTTAATTAAAACAACTTTATATAGATAATCTCTAGGATAATAAATAGATTCCCAATAATTCTATAAGTTTATCTTGATTTAGTTTATCTAAAATTAAATCAACTAATAAACAAACAAGAATTATCCGATCCTAATAATTCAACAAGTTTATCTTGATTTAATTTTGTCACAAAATCAATTCAACCGATAAACAGACATGAATTATTTAATTCTTTCAAATTTCAACCGATCTAATAAATCTGACATAAGTCACCAAATTTTGGAAAAGCACACCATATCGTTACAAGATTTTGTGAGCTAGCAAAGGGGACCAAATGGACCTATATAGTTTAAGCTCCCCATAATTATGAAACCCAATATCCCATATATATATATTTCATAATCATCAACTCCAATGCTACTCCACTAAAAGCTTGGAGCTGCACTCTCGAACTCTATAGAATTACGAAGCCCGCATAGTCAAGTCTCCATGACATATCATAGTGTATCGTTTCCCCATAGGATTATCCATAATCAGCTTAAGGACAAGTTCTATCTTACCTTCCCGATTATTTTTATCTTACGTTCCATTATCTCACCATCGAAAAACTTATTATCTAAAGACAGTATACCATTCGGTTATACCTATGTATCCAAATGGTTGAGTGCTCCAGTTTTTCAATTACAGGATAACGCATATAAGAGGATATCACTACTCCTAAAGAGGAGCTATGGATTCCATATCTATGAATAATAAGTCTACGTCAACAAGAGTCATGCCTCCAACGTACCGACATGCATACCACTATTAAGATGTGGGTGTCACCCTTTGGTACATCAAAAGGCACAAGTCAAGATAACGGGCCCACTATTCATCTCAGGATTAAGATACAATACAAATGATTGTCTAAAGTGAATCGATTTGCCAAGACAGAATTATTAATCCAAATCAATTTACTTTATGTCCTGATCCAACACATCGTCACCTATAACAACGTGCCAATGTTTCTATTCACGGAGTCCACCTCCGATGGTCAAGACAAACCATCTCCCAATAGGGATATAGACAACACAATAATCTTTACATGAATAAAGCGCCCAACTTTATTCCCTTGATTGCGGATCTTATGATTTAGACCGTCACCTTAAGAATCGTGTCTTCCGCATTATCTGTCCATCATATGCCAAATTCTTAAAGGTTTAGACCGACAGTCTCAGACTATTGTTTGCTTATCATACATTCAACAAATATGAACATAAAGAAGACAAGATTTGGTATATAAATAATAAATGAATTCTTTATTGATAAAAATGTCTTCAAAAACTCATTATATTTTTACTCCTTGGGGCATACATTTCTAACAGAAAGCACGCAAGACAAGAATCATTAAATGCATAAAAGTACCCGGTGCATTAGTTGAAACAAACGGCATAACTAACCACTTATATAAACCATATTTGGTTTTAAATCAATTTTAGAGAATACACAAGCACTATGTAAGTGAGGAATGGAATGACTATACTTTACTGTTATATTATTGATTTCTCAACAGTCAATGCACATCTTTCACATCCCATCTTTCTTAGGAACCAAAATCACCAAAACGGTGCATGGACTCATGCTTTCTTTCATGTACCTTTTTTCCATCGATTCTTTAACTTGTTTTGTAGCTCTTTTGTCTCATCGGGATTACTACTATAAGCCTGTCTGTTTAGAATGATAGCACTATGTACAAAATGTATTTGATGTTCAATCCCTTGAATAGGCTATAAACCATGTAGAATTTCTTTAGGAAAGACATCATCAAATTCTTGCAAAACAGAAACAATAGAACTAGGTAAAGATGGGTCAAGTTGGTTAGTGTTTATAAACACCTCTTTGTACAATAGTACAATCATTGGCTGGTTTGAAAGCAACACTCTTTTAATTTCACTTGCTTTTGCCTAGAAATTTCTTTTTCTCTTTGCTTTTCTGTAATTGGCCAAATCATCTCTTTCTTTTTCTTTCTCAATTTTCTCGACCTTTCTCTCTTTTTCTTTAAGATTTTCATTTGTTTTCTTCTTTTTTTTACTCTCTTTTTTTTATCACTCTCTTTTTGTAACCTTACTTGATCTTCATAAACCTGCTTTGGTGTCAAAGGAACTAGAGTGATTTTCCTTTGATTAAACTCAAATGAGTATTTGTTGGTGAATTCGTCATGCTTAACATGCCAATCAAATTGCCATGACCTACCTCATAACAAATGTCTTGCTTGCATTGGGACTACATTACATAAAACTTCATCTTCAAATTTTCCAATGCAAAAAGAGACTAACACTTGTTTATTCACCCTTACCTCACCACTATCATTGAGCCATTGCAACTTATAAGGCCGGGGATGTTTAATTATTGGGAGCGCTAATTTCTCTGACATTGTAGTGCTAGCAACATTAGTACAACTACTTCCATCAATAATCACACTACATACCTTGTTTTGTACTTGGCATCTAGTATGAAAGATGTTCTCTCGCTGCACTACATTATCTTCTTTGATTTGCCTGCTTAGAGCTCTCCTAGCAACCAACATCTCATCTTGGGCAGCGTATTCCTCTTCATCCATGTCCTCAAATGGTGGCATAAACTCAGCATCATCTTCATCCTCGGACTCAAATTCACCATCGTCTCTTAATATCATTACTCTTTTGTTTGGACATTGACTCGCTATGTGACCCTTGTCTTGGCTAAAGCACTTAATATCACGATTTTGAGTAGTGGGAAAATTAGATTTACCTTCAATTCCAAGGCTTGTTGTTTCTTGTTTTTGCTCGGATTTAGGCTTGGTGGTGGCTGGCTTCTCCTCTCTACTCGCAACATTCGGCCTCCATGATGAACTCGAGCTTAGGGTTGGTCGTGTTTTGCTTCCCCTTCTCTAGAATTGGTTCTCAATTTTGATAGACATGTGCACCATATCCTCCAATTCCGCATAATGATGCAATTCCACCAAATTAGCAATATTCTGGTTCAAACCCACCAAACACCTAGCTGTAGTTTTGGCCCTCCTCTACATTTGCCCTGATCATTGTGATTTCTACCTCCTTATAATAACCTTCCACACTTTAGTTGCCTTGTGTAAGACTTTGCAATTTTTGATACAACTCCTGGTAGTAATGACTTGGAACAAACCGTTTCCTCATCACAGTTTTCATCTCCTCCTATTTTTCTATTGGACACTCTCTATTTCTCTTCCTATTTAATACTAATTGATCCTACCAAAATAATTGCATAATCAAAAAATGCTATGCCTGCCAATTTTACCTTTTTAATCTCCAAATAATTATGATAATCAAAGACTAACTCCACCTTCTTTTCTTACTCAAGGTAAGCCTCGAGATCATTCTTTCTTTGAAACAATGAAATCTTCATCTTAATACTACCCAAATTATTACCTTCTCGGTTCTTAGCTTCTCTAAAATGCCCTTATGTCTTCTAGTCCTATTGCCAGCAATTGAATCTTGATCATCTTATTCCTTAAAACTGTCCTCCAAAATACTCTTTATCTTTAACTCTCACTCTCTTAAGTTGTATTCTCTCTCTCCTTTGAACATTTTGTGGCTACGCATTTTCTATCCTATCTATCCGTTCATGAACCTACTCCATTTCTACTCTAAACATTCTCCTCATCTCACCCATTAAGCCTTCCATGAGCCTCTTCTAATCAACTTCCTTGGGCACCTCTCCAGTAGTATTTTTGTCCTTGATGTTGGACATGTTGGTTGCAAAACAAAGTTAAAGAAGAAAGAAGAAGAAAAAAACCTTACACATTCCCTTACGTGTGTGTACTCAAAGAATGAATCGCTCAATTACACTCATATTTTCCTACAAAATATAATCGGCTTTTACCCTCTTATATATTCACTACTCTTGCCTTTTTCCACCCTTGGTAATTCTCTACAGGTTCTTATCAAACTAATCAAACAAATATCAAAATTTCTAGTACCAATTCACAAAGAACTCACCAAGAGAAATTCGGATTTATGTGGCTAGGGAACAAGGCTGTAATATGAACTTAAAAATTCAAATTGTAAAACAAATTGGGAATTGAGAACTAAGAATGTAAGAACCTGATACAAGAATGAAGAATTGGGAATTAAGATATAAGATTGAACAAGAATGTAAGAATTGGAAATTAAGATGTAAGATTGAAATTGAAACAAGAATGTAGGAAATGAAACAAGACCTGAATTTCACATTTTTTTAAATGTCTCTTTTTTCATTGCTATCTGTTTTTCTTTTTTTTTTTGACGATTTTTTTTTTTGCTGAATTGGATATACTATGGAAAGGCGGGAACCCAAATTTGAACAAGAGGAAAAAAAAAAAGAGGATAGGCAAACCTGAGACTATAACCTTGCTCTAATACTAACTAATACAACTCCGCCAAGAAAGTGACGAGACCCTTGAATCAAATAAGTTTTCAAAATCATTTAGAAAGAAGTTCATATGAAACTACAACCCTTCGCTTATAATGAAGCAAGAAACTTCATATAAGAAAGACACCACAATCAATTATAGAACGATTGGTTGATAAGTCAAAGATGAATGCCAAGGAAATTCCGATAAGTTCGAAAAGTTCTTAAAGCAAAAAGAGAATTTTTGATCTCACATAATATGAATAACATCTAAATTGTGTTTCATTTCATTAAACCAATGGCTATTTATAATCCAAGATAATTCATGAATTTAACAAAACTAAATATTCTAAATAATCAGCCATTGAAGTCGCCTAAACCTAAAAGGAAACTAGTAGAAATATGGAAATTGAGAAGGAAAAGGAAACTTCCTAATCCCCTTACACGCCTATTCCAAAATCAGGTAGGTAATTAAATAGGAAACTAACCAAATGGAAAACTAACCAAATAGGAAACTTACCCAATGGGAAACTAACTAAATGGAAGACTTAACCAAATGGTGCCTACTCAAAGTAAAAAAAAAAGAAGAAAGTACTCAAATTGGCAACAAGGCTTACAACTCAGCAATAAAAAAAAGGAAACTAGCTTGAAAAGAGAAACTAGTTGAAAAAGGGAAACTAGTTGAAAGGGAAACTTTTTCTAATAGGCGTGCTGAATAATGAGGCGTGATCTTGAATAAGAAACTTCTAAATTACTCCAATACTTGAATCATAGTAATCTAAACTTATGGATGGCGTGTTATATCTTTCTTAGGCTTGCATAAATTCATCTTAGTCCAATTGCTTTGAATCAACCCATTAAGATTTTCTTTGAGCCTTTTAGCTCTAGCCCTTATAACCAACCTAATTGGAACATGAATAGGATCCGCTCATCAGATATACCAGATTCTAGCTCAATAGGGGCTCGACATGGATTCCCAATCCCATGTGTGCCAAGCCACGGTAAAAAGATCTACACAAAGTGATGGGTACCACTCATCGTCTATAAAATGATGCCCGTTTGACTGAATAGTATAGTTCAGGCTTATGCTAATGTTTTATGAGAAGTGGTGTCACAATTTTGTGGGGGACTTTTTGCCCCTTTTTGGAAGGTGGAGCAGAAAGCCAAAAAGTGACATTGATGGCTACCTCTTTTTTTTTTTTTTGGTGGTGAGGATAATTTTTGTATGAGCTTCTTTTTTTTTTTTTTTTTTTTTTTTTTTTTTTTGCTTGTGTCTATTTTTATTTTTTGTTTTACACTTCCGCTATCTTTTTTTTTACTTTTTAAAATAACGTTGAAAGCTTGATTCCATTTTTGGAGATCTAACAAAGAGTTGATGTGTAAATTTATGATGAGGTATCAAAACTTTAGTGGCAGGACAGATCTAAATGTGACATCAAAACTTTAGTGGGAGGACAGTTAAGGAGACAGCTGAATGAGATATCAAAACTTTAGTGGGAGGACGGCCAATGAGATTTAGCAAATCTAAACTTGTAGATCCTCCTATTAGCCTAGCACATCCATTAGTCCACGTTCTTATGTGTCGTGTGGTACCAACTCATTTGCTGAATCAAAATAACTCATGTGATTTCAATTAATTAGCAAATTTTGATATTAACGTTAATAATTATATGATTTTTTAAGATAATGATTCAAATACAATTGCTCATTATTTGCTATACAAATATTCAAAGCATCAAAAATTTAGAATTTTTGGGCCAATTTGGGGTTGCTTGTGCTTTTGCTTTTAAGCACTAAAATGTGCTTTTTAATTTTAGAAAAGTTTTTGAATATATTTGGTTACATAAGTCAAAAACTCTTATTAGTTTAAAAATAGTATAATTTAAAGATATAGATAAAATTTTTAATTTGCTATATTTAACATCTTTATTAAAAATGAATCAGTTTCATGGGAGGTTATCTCTACCTTGGAAATTACGAAACATTCTTTTTCTTCTTCTTTTCCCTTTTTTTTTCCATTCTTGCCCTTTCTTTCCTCTATAAATTTTGTTTTTCCCTTCTTCGAATATGAATCTCATAATTTTTTTTTCCAATTACCCCGTTAAAATAATTTATCTTTATAAATGTTTCTATCTGAACTATTTTTAAACCCCACAAATACATTTTTTGTATGTGCTATATAAAATTTTTTTGACATACATATAAAAGACAATTTGTTTATCAATAGATCCCTTAGGGTTTTTTTTTCTTCTTTTGTTTTTCATTTTTCACTTTCCTCTTTTTAGTCCTCCCTTCTAATTTGTTTACACACACACACACACACACACACACACACACATATATATATATCTTTTGCTCCTTCAATTTTTTTATCTTCTCACTTTTTTTGTTTCTCTTTTTATTTTGCTTCCTTCACTAATATCTTGTCTATTTTTACATACATGTTATTTTTTTATTACTTTAATTTGTCTCTGTTAAAATATTCTCTTACATGTATCTTTTTAACTACTTCTATGTATCCTTAACTAGTTTTACACCTCTTACCCACTAAAGTATTTTGATTTGAAGCTTATATATCATTTTTCTCAAATATGCCTTTATAAATATCTTTTTACATCATATATGTACTCCTAAGTAATGTCCCTATCATAGTGATATGAGTGCACAAAGTTTTAACTAGTTCTTAAGTAAAAGGTCAAAAGTGTAAATAAAAAAACTTTTTGCAGCACTTTTTTAATAAAATACCAAATGATTGGCTTTTCCTCAAATTGTTTGTAAAAGTCAAAAGTACATTTTATATGTCCATCAAAACATTTCAAAATAAATTTTTTTAGCATAAATAGCAACCTTTTTTAAGCCATTCCAAATAGGCTTTTTATAGTTTTAAAAGTAAACTAAAAGGGTTAATTACAAAAATATGCTTTTTAGTTTTAATTGTTTCTCAATTTATTCCTTTGTTTTTAGAAACTACAAATGTACTTTTTTAATTTAAAAAAATTATTTCAATTTTATCCTTCATAGACTTTATCGTCAAAACAATATAGAAAAAACAAAGATACTCTTATATAGACCGAATTGATTTTTGAAAATTTTTTCTTGAGATTTAAAACAATATTTTGACATTTGAAAAAAATTATAAAACTCAAGTTTTTTTCCCCTAAATTTTGATGTTTTGTTATAGGTTTTCTTATGTTTTGAATTCAAAGAATATCTTTATTGTTTTTAAAAACAAAGAGATAAATTAAAAAATAGTTAAAGCTAGAAAGTATAATTATGTAATTAACCTAATAAATTAGTAGATGTAAAAGAGCTTCTTTTGTTAAAAAAAATATAACCCCCAAAGATGCATACAGGAGATGTTATAAGGATGTTAAAAAATCGTAAAATAAAAGCCGGTCACTAATCGGCAAATATATAAAAAAACTGATTAACAATATTAAACCAACCGTCACGTAAAGTGAGTCATTTAGTTATCGAAAGGTGTTTTCTTGTCGATTGACAACTGAATCCACTAACCAATTCTTTTTAAGAAAATATAAATATAATAGTATATTCTATATTACATAACTCCATAATTTATATAATACAAATAACAAAAAGAAAATGAAAAGCTCTTCTTTGCCTCTGTCTGTGGCTCTTTGGTATGTTTTAATTAGGGAAATTACTACGTTAGTTCCTAATTTTTTATAAAGTGTGATTTTGATTCTAAATTTTTTATTTTTGATAAATCAATCCTTAACCTTTTATTTTAAATTGCTAAAGGACCAATTTAATGGTTTAGCTGTTAATTTTAAAGACTAATTTGTCACCTTTTTATAAATTTGAGGACTAATTTGTCAACTTTTTGATAACTTTAGGGATTAATTTGTCACACTTTTAGGTCTAAAATTAACTGTTTAATCATTAAATTAGTCCCTCAGTAAGTAAAATTAAATGTTGGCCACTAATAAATCAAAAATAAAAGGTTGGGGCACCAAATGTTTACTCTCATGAAAAGGCTAGGGATTACTAGAACAATTTGCCTTTTTAATTATTAGAGAGCATTTGTAAACAGAGTTAAAACTCAAAATTAGAATTTAAACACTGTAGCATGCGGGAGTTTTACACTCTAACAAACTTTCGCTTTTTACTATATCATATGAGAGTTTTACATAGTAGCAAGTTGGAACTTTTAAGTTCCAACTAACTTGTTAAATTAAACAACGTAGTTGAGTTTTTGGTATGTTAAACTTTAAAACAATAGACTTTATTGTTAGATTATAAATTTGCTTGCTAATTTTTTTTTGGCATTTATTATTTATCTATTGTATTTTGTTCTCAAAATATTGGAGGTTGGATTTGGGCCATTTCTAATGTATCATATTTGAATCAAAAAATAAAAAATAAATTAAAACTGACCAGGTTACTGCTCTTCAGCTGCTGGATTTTTATGTCTCGTTTGGCTGGTTAATGCTGTCTAAAGCCAACCGCCATTAACAAAAAATCAGCATATCGTTTACCACAATCGATCAGCTTTCAATTTGCATTTTACAAAACAACCTCGGTTGAAAACCAATCAACAAAAAACCGATGGATTTTAAACGACAAACACCCTACTTTGTTATATGAAAAACAAAATATACGGTAAATAGAAAAAATTAAGTGACGTCCACAACTTTCATATGTTTTTGAATTCATTCTACAATTTTTTTTCGGGAATGAATCTGAATTTCCATATACATGGCATAACTTTGATGGCGATTTTTCTTCTTTAACATTCTTCAAAATTTCTCTAAATTAAAAACAAAAGTATGATGGTAATTAAAATTAGTAAGAAAAAAATCTTGTCAACCTAAATTTTCGTATGCGTAGTATAAATATATCATTTTCGTATTAAAAATACAATTTGAGTCATGTTTGTGTCCATCTAAATTTTCGCGTCTAATAGGCCTTGTAGTTTTAGCCAAGCCAAGCTACTTCTTGTGCAGATTTATGATTTTGACCTAATATTTTCAATGCTTCGGCCCTTCTTGACCATGCAATAAGATAGTGTTTGGCATGCCATACAAATAAAAGGCATATGCACCATGTCATTCTCTTATGTTAATGGACCAACCCTACTTACAAAACAATAGGTTCTAATGGTAAGTAATGTGATTTTAATCCATGAGATTGAATAGGAGTGCTCTTATAGTAGTAAATAGCAGTATTAACCGCGACAAAGCTCATTGCCATAAGATCTATGGAATGTTGTGCACCACCCAACGAAAATCGAATACTGTATGTCAAACTAAAGTTATACATATCCACCTTTCAATTGAAAATGAAAGAAAATCTTTGATCTTTTAGCATTTTTAACAGTTTTCGTTCATCTCAAAACTTTTCAAAGATTGCTTGTTGCCCCTAACTTTGCTAAAATTTTCTAAAAAAAACCTTCCCAACATTCAAAGCGTTCTCATTGTGAGTCTGCACGTAGGGGGTGATAGCGTAAGGAAAAATTTTCATGTTTCTTTTTTGGTCAAAGGTGCTTTGTAAGCGCCAACGCAACTCTTACCCGTATTAGGAAAACACTCATCTCTTCCCCACCATTTAATGAGAAGATTTTACAAACCAGCCCACGTTAGTTGAGCTAGTTCTCGTTAACTTCCAACAGATGAACACCCATGCATGCTTAATACCAAAATCTAATCCAAGGTTTCCATAGCGTCAATGGTGTTTGTACAATTGATGGTTGTTTGAAAAAGGATGGAAAGCCTATTTTAACAAGTCAATCTATCAACTGACCTAATATTTCCAGCACTAATGTTGTCAACACAGGCCAAGCCTGGTAGGACAACACAACACAATTATTAAATAAATTAAACTTAGTACAATTTTTAAAAACTAAACATGTTAAAGACATAAGACATGACAAATTAAGAGCTCGGCACAAATGCGAACACAATAAAAGCACGATTATATTCAAATATAAGCACAATTAAAATGTGCAATTTAAAATTAATTTGACTAATATATTTTATATTTTTTATAAAGTTCTTATTTTTTAATAGGTTGGATTAAAAAAGAAAAAAGATTAATAGATTTTTTATTGTTGATAAATTATTAATTGTCAATATATACTTTTATATGAAAAACTAAATAATAAAAACTACCGTATAAAATTCTACAATGCTATTGTTTCTAAAAAAAGTTTTTTTTAATCATTAATACACTTTCTTTTGTTACGATTTAACGCTTTCATTTTGTCTTTTTTTACAAATTTAATATTAGGCAAAAAAAAAAAACACATCAAAAACAAAAAATACAACAAAAAGCACAAACATCGCTACAGACATGAGCATAGCCTAAGCACTTTATGGGCACGGCCCATTAATGAATGAGCCATAGGCTAGGCATGATGCTACAAAATTAATTGAGTCAGGCCTAACACAGCACGAGAAAGAAACATATAGGCCTAAGCACGACATGAGGCACGCTTGGGCCAAAGTTAACCCGGCCCAGCCCATTTGACATCTCTAAGTAGCACACAACCAACAGAATGGCAAAAAGAAAACTCTCCATAACGCAAACTGGCCAGCGATATGAAAAATACATAAATGTCAGTGATTTTAAATAAAAAAAAAAAACAAGTCACAAAATTATCCTAAAAGGGTAGCAACTGAAATATTCTCTTTAGAAAACCAACTCATGAGGCTTCATGCCTGCCTTGAGAGAAAATCTTGCTCCGAGGTATGTCTTCAGGTCTGGGACAGCCTCAATGTTCTTTATCAATTGGGTGTCTACAGCCTTCTGATCATCTTTCTTTTCCTGTGGAAGCTGATTCTTCTCCTGCAAATTTTTAAGGAAGAACAAAAACGTTGAAAAAAATAAACAAACATCACAAAGAAATGTGAAATAACAAGTTTGTAAAAAAATTGTAGGTATATCACATTCTAAGACATGTTCATGCCATGCTTAAATGCCAAAGCCAGAGGTGTTAAAAAGAAGAAGAGGACACTAAAGAAGTGAAAAACTACACAGCAAGCAATTAATAGCAATACTAACCTCTTTCTCAGCCTCAAAAAACTCTCCCTCTCCCTTCTTCCTCTTCTTTTCAGCTTCCTTTGCGAAATACTTGTCGTCAAACTTTTCCACATTCACCCCAGAAATATCAACCTTGGTGGAAGTTCCAATCACATAAGACTGATTCACACGTCTTAATGGAACCCCGTTGATCTTGAATGGTCCTGCAATGGCATAAAATAACCAATCAAGCAAAACCCAATACAGAACAAAATAAAGTGAATATGCTAAGTTCGATTACAAGAAAGAAACAGCACATGACAATGAGTATCAAACTGACGTCATCAAAATGATAGATTGTTTTTATTGATAAAAGAAATTAACATTAGAACAAAATGTAGCACTTCTTTCGTAATTTAAATCATTTCATCAACCAATATACAACACAAAATGATGATAAAAGTAACATTCACGAGCCATTAACTCTGCAAGAATTCAAAACAGAGTGTGGGTGTAAAATATACTTCTTAAAAACTACCAACCACCCAAAAAAGACATCTTGTTTAGCCACACATCCTCTATGCATTTTCCAGAGTTTCCATGACATACACACACACAACTGATTTTCATTTCTGGTACTCACATTCACCGATACCTCAAACGCACTATACAACGGTCAATTCAACGACGGTTTGTTGATATTTGAAAATCAGCGTTATTTTAGGCCATTCCCTGAGATCTAAATCAGTAGCATTTGGAAACTGGAACCAGCTTCCATGGATTCAGAACAAATTTTTGGCAATTTCTTTCCGATGAATTTTCCAAATTTCCAACAATTTAAAGCGTAAAAAATATATATAAACAAGAATTACATCAGTTTTCAATGATCAGAGAACGAAAAAAAAGGATAATTTCACACCTAACAAATAAAACCAGACATTAACACTATCATATCAGATTTGGAGATGTTACAAGCTTCCTAAAAACTAACAAAAAAAAAAAAAAAGTGAAAAAACAATGAAAACAGAATACTGACCGGTGACCAAAAGAAGACCAGAAGAAAGCTGCTTGAGAAAGACGACTCTCTTTCCCTTAAACCTTCCAGCCAAGATAATCAGCACAGTTCCTGGTGTAATGGTTGCCCTAAAATTTACACAAACACGCATAATCAACAAAAATCAAATCACAAAAAAGGGAAAAAATGAAGAAAGAAAGAGAATGCATAAGAGATGAACCTGAGCTTGGTAGGCTTGGGCTTGCGCTTGTTAATGAGCGGCTTCTTAACATCATCAGCCGGATAGAACTTGGGAGCCTTCTGCGGCGGAGCCTCGACGGCGGGCTTGGCGTCGTGGCGAGGGAATACACCGCCGTTTTTGGCCTTGATGGCCCAGAGACCACGCTTGTGGTACATCTTCGACCTCGAGTATTTTCCGACGCCCCTGATCAGATCAGGGTTTCTGGTCTTCCTAGGGTTTCTCGCCTTTGCTGCCATTGGAGGGAGCTGAGAGATTTGCCTTCTTCTTCTCAGAAGTTGTTCGGCGTAAAAGCGGCAGAAAGGGAGGCTGTGCAAATGAAACCCTAGGCTGCCTCTTAAAATTCACGGCTTTAGGGTTTCTGCTTTTCTGGGCTAACAATATTGTGGGCCCAGATCGGCTCATTGTAAGCCCAACCCACAGACTGGGTAACCCTTAGCCGTCTCAGTCACCTCACACCCGAAAAAATGAGATAGAACTACAAATCCTACAACACTTTCTAATCATAGGCTATTTTAGGGTTAATTCGAAAAAAAGGCCAAAAAAAAATTTAAATTAAGGAAATGGTCTTTTTTTTTTAGAATTAAAAAAAATATTTTTTCTGAGTATCGAAACTACCTGAGTTTTTTTTACAAAAAAGAGAAAAAGAACTGTATCGAAGAGAGGAACCTAAATATGGTGACAAAAAAAAAAAAAAACTAGAACTGTTTTGATGCCCAAAAAGCTAGTTTTTTAATGCAAAAAAAAAAAGGGCCATTCATCAAATTTTTTTTCCTCAAAAATCCCTTTTTAAAAATCTCCCGCTATTTTATGCCATAAAAATTGAAAAAAGTTGGAGAAATCTTACTAAATAGCAGGCTTTGCTATTCAATTAGTAAATAATATAACAATTTTAAAAAGGTATGGAGAATATCAAATTTTATATTTGAGAAACTTATATAAAATGTCCCCTACATAAGTGAGTTTTTAAAATTGCCATCTTGATTTTATTTTTTCAAAATTATCTATATTTTTAATTTTTTTAATAATAATTATGTATTTATTATTTTACCCATTATTTTATTTAAATATCTACAAAAAAAAGTCTTAGATCAAATCAAATATTTTTCTCTCTCCTCTTTCTATTCCTCTCTTTCTATCTCCTCTCTCCCACCATTCGCCTCCCTCTCTCTCATTTCTCCATCCTCATTCATGTCCCCTCTCTATCTCTCTCTTCTCCTCCAACCTCTCTCTCCTTGCCGCCTTGTCTTTCATCTTCCTGTTCTCCTCCGTCGCCTTAGGCTTGAGAAGATGTTGCCGCATTTGTGAGGGGAATCTCGCCTTCGTTGTTTTCCTGTGAAACCGCCATGAGATCAATTTCTTCGCCATGACATTGCACGACCTTCCATCTTTAATGATGATGGAGTAGCGTCAAGTTCCTCCATTGTGGTGGCGCTTTGTGTAGCTATAGATTAGAGGCACATTTGTTACAAATTAGAGATACGTCACAGATTTTCGGTAGTTGTAGGTTGGGAACGGCTGCCATTCTATTGTCTTCCTCAACTATGATTGAATGCAACTTCTTTGAAAATTCCATCTATACTTGCATCCTCTGATTTGTAGGGTAAGATCTTTGCGATTTTCATGACGAATTCCAAGATTTGTTTCTTTGGTGTTTATCTCTCTTTTTTGTTGTTGTTTTTACATTTTTGTTGGTCCATTTGATCGTTGATTTTTTTTCCATATATGATTTGTTTTCATGCTTAGATTTGTGAGCATAGGTTTATTCGATTCTTGATTTTCTTTTTTGCTGGTTTTTTAATTTTGTGTTTGGTACAAAATGACCTTCGTTCCATTATTTAAATTATAGATTGATTTGTAGTTGGTTTAATTTTAGATTTCATATTTCTTTTTGGTTTATATAAGCTGATTCTATGTTTAGCTTGAGTTGCGATTTGGATAAAATAGTAATCGAGTGAGAATATAAAACAAAACTTGAGTTTTGGCTGATTTTTTGGTTGAATATGGATGGATTTACTTTCTTAACTGATTACTAAAATCAATTTCTTTTTTCTTTTCTATTTGATATTAAATTTCTACAACGAGTTTCTCAATTCTTTTTGGAAATATTTATCAAGTTGTAATAGAGAATGTTAATTTTGTTGTTGCACTACTATACATTGCAAACTTCTAATAGAAGACATGATTGTTTATTGGTATTAGCTTTAATGACTATCCACTTTATAGTGCTATGTTGCTCTTCCATATGAAAAGTCATGTCTTGTCTAGAGATCTTTTTAAAAATGACGTTATTAAGAAGCTTTATTTTGTAAATTAACTTTTTTAAAATTTTAATTTGCAAAATAACGTAAAAGCGATTGATGAGACTGTAAGAGTGTATATTTTATAAGGCTAAAATCATCCATTTTAGGCTTGAACAAAAAATTTAGGCGGATATTGATATTGGACCCTCATTTTAGGCCGATAGATGACCAAATCATAATAGATTAGTCAAATTTCAAATTGGCCCATGATTACAACAATCCATCAAGCCCAAACCATCTCACGAGAATTGGATATAATCTAATTCAATTCAGTTTGACCATGTAAATAAAAAAAGAAAAAAAAATCAAATAATATACTTAGCCTTTCACACGTGTCCTCTATATGTGTTGAGCACGGTGTCCATTCCCTATCTATATACACATGTACTATGCATCGGAGCTCATTCATCCGAGTTCACTCTCTCTTTAAAACTTTCACTCTCTTTAGTTTTTGAAATTCTCTCCTTTCTCTTTAGATTTTCTTCTTTCTCTCTCCAAAAATTTTCTAGTATCTTTTAATTTTCTACCTTGAATTTTATGTTATCTTTATTCTTCTTTCTTTTTACCATGTAACTAAAATACTTGTCATCACTTTCCTAGAAAGTTCTTAGGAAGAAATATAAGTCTACTCAACTATGAATTCTCATGCGTTTTAGCACATCTAGTGATGTGAGAATGCTAATAAAAGAAAAGATCTAGCAGAGTGGTTTCAATCAAGACGTTGACTTACTAGGTATGGGTAGTAGTCGTAGTGTGTAAAAAGAAAGAACTCGTGCCATTGTAGTCACATGTAACAAATGTAGATGACAAATTTGTAACAGTAAATATATTTTGCTTAGATTTATGTCAGTAAATAGAGAGGATAAAATCAAGTTCTGTAAGGATGGATTTCTAAAGAGAACTTAGATGACCTCCATACTTCTCTTTAGAACCATCCAAGTAGATATGTTGAAGGTGCAATTTCTAAACTTTAGTCCAAATACCACACAAAAGGGCAATGCTTCAAGAACATGACATTTAAAGACTCTGTTTGCTAGATTATAAACAAATTGGATGGAGAGTAAATTCTCGATACATAGAGGTCATTTGAAGGTTATTTTGTTTTGAAATCATTACAGTAGGTGTTTAATAATTAAAAAAAGTGAGTGTGTTTTTATGTTTTGGGTATTTGTTTGCTTTTAAATTGTCATTGTACGTTTTAAATAATAATTCGTGTATGTTTTTGTTTATTTGTTTTCTTTTAAAAATATTATTGTCAAATACATGATATGTTGTACTGTAACATGTTTAAAATTTTTGAATCTTGTCTAGAAGTTTCATGATTTGTGTCTCATTTTTGAAAAAGTTCTACAGTAATTTGTTGTTTATGTTAGTTTTTTAGATTTGATGCACATTTGTTAAAAAGTGTATAGACAAGTTAGTGTCTTTTGTCATTTAGTTTTCAATCGTCAAAATTTGTATAGTCATCTTAGAGTGTCTTTTGTCAATTTATTTTCAATTGTCAAAAGTTGTACAATGGGGTCAGATTGTCAAAGCCTCATTTTTCAAAAGTCAATCCAAATTTTCTAACCTGTCTACAGCTTTTCTTACTTTTGTACCTATACAATATCTTGTTTAGATTCTTGGGTTACCTGTTCTTCACCTACTTGTCTGACTCTTTGCCCTTTAACATTTTCTTCTTCTTTAAGAGCTCATTCATGGTTCAAAGTTTAGACGAAGCGGACTTACAACAAAAAATAAAAAGAATCAAATAGTCAAAAAAAGAGTCAATCTATCTTAGAAATTAAACATGTCTTCTTCCCATTCATATAGGAAAATCGAAACCATCTGTGTCTTTTGTGGTTCCAGTCATGATAAAGATAGAGTCTACTTAGAAGTCGCATAACACTTAGGACAAGCCTTAGCACATTGGAAGATCAACCTAATTTATAAGGGAGGTAGTTTAGGGTTAATAGGGAATGTAGCAATAGCAGCACATTTTATGGGTAGCCATGTCGTAGGGATTATCCCTCATCTCCTACTTGAGAAGAGCCTCTATGAAAAAATTATAGGTAAGGAAGAGAGAGTTTTGGACATCCCTAAGCATCTTGAAAACATGATTCATAACTCTAATGCATTCATAGCATTATCTAGTGGTTTATGCACTTTTGAAGAGTTATTTATAGTTGCTAGTAGGAGTCTGTTGGGCATTCACTCTAAACCTATAGGTCTTTTAAATGTAGGTTTTATGATAAGTTTTTAGATTACATTGTAAAACAAAACTTCATTGTAAAATCAAGGAGACAAATCTTTATTACAGCTTTAATAGCTAAAGGGTTGCTTGACAAAATGCAAGTCATTCATCCGGAGTTTGACACTACAATTTCCAAACTTGATTGGAAGAAAGAAAGCAGAGAGCGACAATTAAATTTGAACCTCCACCTATAATCTTTTGATTTTCCCTATAGTATGTCTGTTTGTACTTATTATGTCCTTAATAATTGTTCTCTTCCATATCTTGTATTTTTATGACATGCTGTTGTTAAAACCTGTAGACTTATTGACTCTAGTATTGGGATGATTGATATTACAAAGTAATTAGTACTCTCGAAATGCATTATGTGTAAGATTTGATTTTTTGTTTAGTAATGCCCCTGTGTTCTCCATGCATGCATGATTAAAATCTTTGTACTCTCAAAATGTATCCATATCATATCTGTAACCTATAAGATTCTGTTAATGTTTTGTGGGAATGTTAATTGTGGGAATGCTCCGTAGAAAAAAAAATTTACCCTAGCAAAAAAATCATATTATTTGTTTTGTGTATTTGTATTTTAAGAGAGAATAGTTGTCTATAGGAGGAACCACTAAGCTTGTCTACCATTTTTGGGTTCCTTTTAACTCTCTAAGCATTATTTTAATTTGTGTTCTTAATATAAGTATATGTGTGGTTTATTCTATTATTACTATTATTTTTTAATTTATTTTAGCTGGAATTGTGATGCAAGACTACATACACAAATGTTTTTCTAGCAGTACTTGAAATCTAATTATAAACTACAGTTCAAAAACAATAGAGGATTGAAAAAGGGTATGATCAATATATGCACTTCTCTGACAATATTCCAATGTCACAATGCAGATTTGAAAATCTGGGACGTCATGACAACACTCTTATCATTAGGTATCTAGAGTAAGTTGGAAATTTCAAGAAAACGAATAGAGATATGATAGCTTACATTGGAGACAAATAATTTTGATGGTGTAAAGTTGAGAACAGAAGCACAATGGATTTGTGATTATTATTGATACCCTAGATTTGAAATTTCGAAGATGAAATTCTTTTTATGAGAGTAGAGCTGTAACACTCATTATTTTAAACGGGTATTAATTATATTAAATTTAGTTACTAGTGCACCAATTTAAATTTTATAAAATGCTTTTTCTCACAAATATATCTAATCTTATTTATTCTACATATTTCTAATTTTTTAAAATTTTTGTAAAATATATTTTGGGAAATTACCAAGGTGACCTTGCTATTTTCAATTAATTATGAAAATGCCATTTGGCATTTTCTTCCTAAGGAACACTAAGGAGATAAACTCTCCTTATTTTCTTCCTCATTTCCTCCTGTCTCCTACATTCTCACTCTCCCTTCTTCTTTTTCTTTCTTTATTTCTTTTCTTTGTCTTTTTCTCTCTTCCCCACTTCCTCCACTTCCCCTGTTCCTTTCTATTTCTTTCTTCTTTTCCTTCTTCCTCTTCTGTGTTGCTTTTCCCTCCACGACAGCCACAAACAAGTAAACCCAAAGAAGCCAACTTCAAAACTTCTCCATTTTTATCAAAAACCATTAAAACAATCTCCCACAAACTAATAGAGCAAGGAATTGGAGGGATTTCCACAATCAAAACACATTTTTAACAAGGATTTAAGGTAAACTGTCACACCTCGGAGTACGGGAGGTGACGTGGTAGATTAATTAGGTTAATTAAATAAGGATTTAGTTAAAAACTGGGTTTTAGAATTTGATTTATAAATAAAAATGAGATAATTTTAAAATCATTCGAATAGAATAAATTAAGGAAAGAAAATAAACCATCATAATGATTAAGCAAATAAATAATAAAAAAAGAACATTAAAAATATTTAAATATGAGGTGAAACGAGGATGGGTCCCACTGGCCCACATATTGTGCACACACATGTAGTACTGACAATATTACAATACAACCACAGTCCATAATGAAAGAATAAGTTAAGATCTTACATGTCTTGATTTATTGTACTACAACCTACCCAAATCTTCTACTGGTCGTAAGTCTGGTCAGCGGACTCTTCTCCAATCCTAAGCTGATATCCACCTAGGGGTAAGATTTTAAAACAATAAAAACGTAAGCGAAAGGCTCAGTAGGACTATATCTTAAAATAAACAGATAAATATTCTAATAGAACTTTCTTAATAAATAAATAATTAAATAAATCAAATATGTATTTACATTTAATAAAATTCCATTGAAAATAGTTTGTCAAGAGTACCTTTTTAATTCTCTCGAGCAAACCAAATATTCACCACCGAAGTGGCCCAGCTGGGTTTCAAGACCTACTCCCAAGGTCGTTCACTACACGACCCGATCTCTATTATGGCATCATGCCCATATATCTTTCTTTAATTATTAAAATCTCTGTTTACCGAATATAGTCATTTACATTCTTTATGAAGTTCATTATGAACATTTCTCAATCATTCATCGAAAACATTTGATAAAAATCCATTTTTGGCTTAAATCATTTTGAAATAGGGCTACCAAAAAAAAGGGTAGAAGTCCTACCTCGATATCCGTGTCGGTGTCCCACATGGTAATCCCATTCCTCTATACTTTAGCTCCGCAGATCCATGCACAAATCCTAAACGCGTAGTAACTTAGTTCATTAGTACATAACCCAAGGTATCCTATGTTACCAAATCGTCTCATGGTGTCCTAGTGTGCCATTTAGTTTCACAAAATTATTTTATAAAATCAGGATTTCAATCGGGGTTCAAAACAGTGAAAACAGGTGAAAAATCACAAAATTGGGTTATGTTCGATCAGCCTGTCGATCCCCCTGGTTCGGCCAGCCGAAAGACTAAGTCCAGTCGGCTGAACTTTTTCAGGTTCGGCCTGTCGGTCGGATGAATCTAGCCTGCCAAACACATGAATCCGGCCTGCCGAAGATCAAGTTCGGCCTGCCGATCTACGAAATTTTAGAAATTTTCACGTACGGGTTCTCGGCCTCCCAAACCTAAATCTTTAATCCAACTTGTTTTTCTCAGTTCTCAGGCATGGGAAATCATCATAAACAATAGAAAATCATAGTGGAACACTTTTTAATGGATTAAAACAAGTTTTAAATAAGATTCTCACAAAAATCCAAAAATACAGAAAATAGAGGAAAAATGAAAAATCTTGATTTCAATCCGTTTTTGAGCAAACAAAGTTTCAATTCTAGTTATTCTAAGTTACTCTAACCTAGATTGAAGCTTTTCTAAGCACAAAATTGCTTGGATTTCCAACCGCAAGAAAATTTGAAAAATAGAAAAACTTTTGAAATTTGGAAACTAACCTTGAATCAAAACTTTAAAACGATGTTTTTGTTGTTGAATCTCATTCCCGAGCCTTCAATCTACTAACCCGAAGCTTGAAATAAAATTTTGTTTCAAAATTTTAGGAGAGAATGGGAGAAAGAGAGAAAACCGTGAGAGATAGAGAGAGGAGAGAAAGAGTGAGGCGACAGTGAGAGTGTGGAGAGAGAAAAGAGTGAATAAATAGAGGAAGAGAGAGAAAAGTGGTTGCACAAGACTATGTGCAACTACACACTGTTTTCAAATCAAATTGTTTCATTGAAATTTAAATTAACAATTAAAAACAACTTAGAATAATTAAAAATTATTAAAAGAGTAAAATAACACAAGGTTACTAAATTTTCACAAAATAATCAAATTAAATTTAAAATGCTCATTATAGCACACTAATCCACCATTTAGCATTCTAATATCATTTAATTAACTTCGGGGTGTTACAACTCTCCACCCCTAAAAGAAATTTCGTCCTCAAAATTTACAAATTGATTCAAAAATAAATTAAATGCGGATACAGCTCCCGCATGCTCGATTCTAATTCCCAGGTGGCTTCATCAACCCTATGATGCTGCCACATGACCTTAACTAATGAGATCTCACGACGACGCAAGCTAATCACTTTACAGTCGATGATCTGAATTGACACTTCTTCGTATGTCGTGTCTTCCTGAATCTATACGTCTTGGAACAAAACGATCTTATCCTGCTCAGGTAGACACTTTTGAAGCATCGATACATGAAATACGTTATGAACATGCAAAAGTTTCAGAGGAAGGTTGAGTCGATACGCAACCACTCCAACACGTTGAGTAATCACGAACGGTCCAATATATCTTGGTGCGAGTTTTTCGTTTACTCCAAATAGCAAAATGCCCTTGCGAGGTGATACCTTCAAGAGTACGAAATCTCCAACCTCAAATTCGAAAGGTCAACGTCTTCTATCTGCGTAACTCTTCTGTCGACTCTGAGCTACTCTCAATCGATCCTGAATCACGACGATCTTCTCATTGCTATTACGAATCTCATATGGTCCAAGAATAACCCTATCTTTTGGCTCGGCCCAACACACTGGCGATCGACACGGTCACCCATACAATGCCTCGAACGGTGCCATTCCAATACTCGATTGATAACTGTTGTTGTATGCGAACTCCGCCAGATGTAGATACTTTTTCCAGTTCCCGCCAAAGTCTAACGCACAAGCACGTAACAAATCTTCAAGAATCTGAATAACTCACTCAGATTGCCCATCGGTCAGAGGATGAAATGCCGTGCTGAAGTTCAAATCTGTGCCCATGGCCTCCTGAAAGCTCCTCCAGTACTTAGCATTAAATCTGGTATCCTTATCTGATATGATGGACAAAGGAACTCCATGCAATCGTACTATGTTCTGCAGATACAATTCCCCAAGAATCCTCCTCGAACATGTCGATCTGAACGGAATGAAATGAGCTGACTTTGTTAACCTGTCGATTACGACCCAAATCGCATCGTGTCGCTACTCCATCCTCAGCAATCCGGTAAGAAAATCCATCATCACATGCTCCCATTTCCACCCTAGAATAAGAAGTGGCTGAAGCTGACCTGCTGGCTTCTGATGCTCGGCTTTCACCTGAAGACAAATTGTGCATTTGGCCACGTATTCTCGAACGTCATTCTTTATACCTCTCCACCAATATTGCCTCTTTAGATCATGATACATCTTTGTACTCCCTGGATGAATGGCAAACTGAGACCTATGAGCTTCGTCCATTACGACTTTCTTTACTTCTGCGATAGCTGGAACCGCCAAAAGCTTCCTGAAGTGCAATGATCCATCTGCATGTATCCTCCATTCTTCGAACTGCTCCCCGTTTTCAATCCGCATCCAGATTCCCTGAAGATGCTAGTCTTGCCATTGATTCTGCTTCACCATCTGAACAAAAGCTGGGGTCGCCTCCATATGATACACCAAAATACGATCGTAGTCCTCACAACATTGTAGACTGAACTCACTTACCATCGCATCCCTTTTTCAATCCTCGAGAGCCAAACATGCCAATATCCTTGAAGACTTCTGACTGAGTGCATCCGCAACAACATTAGCTTTCCCGGGATGATACTGCAGCGTAAAATCATAATCTTTCATATATTCTATCCATCTCCGTTGCCTCAAGTTCAAATCCCTTTAAGTGAACAGATACTTCAAGCTCTTCTGGTCAGAGAAAACCTGAAATGTTATCCCAAACAAATAACATCTCCAGATCTTCAATGCATGAATCACCGCTACGAGCTCTAGATCATGAGTAGGATAATTCCACTTGTGAGGTCATAACTGTCTCGATCCATATGCTACCACGAGTCCCTGTTGCATCAACACGCATCCAAGTCCACGTCTTGAAGCATCCATATAAACCTCATACGGCTCCTCACTGTTGGGAATGATCAACACTGGAGCTGAAGTCAATCGATTCTTCAATTCTTGAAAGGCAAACTCGTATTCTTCATTCCACTTGAAGCTGACATTTTTCCTAATCAATCTTGTTAACGGCGCTGCTATCTTCGAGAAGTCCTTCATGAATTTCCTATAATATCCTGCAAGTCCCAAGAAGCTGTGGATCTCCGTCACGTTCCTCGGTCATTCCCAATCCACAATGGCTTTGATTTTTGACGGATCCATTGAGATACCTTGTTCAGAAATAACATGACCCAGAAATTTGACTTTCGTCAACCAAAACTCACACTTTTCTTTCTTGGCGTATAACTGATGTTCTCGTAGAGTTTAAAGCACGATCCTGAGATGCTGCTCATGCTCCTCCCAAGTATTAGAATAAACCAGAATGTCGTCGATGAATGCAATCATGAACTGATCTAAGTAAGGCCTGAATATCCTATTCATCAAGTCCATGAAAGCTGCCGGAGCATTCGTCAATCCAAACGACATCACTAGAACTTCAAAATGTCCATACCGGGTCTTGAAAGCTGTCTTAGGAATGTCCTCTTCCTTAATCCTGAGTTGATGGTATCCTGACCTCAAGTTTATCTTTGAGAAGTACCGCGAACCTCCTAACTGATCAAACAACTCATCGATCCTGGGCAATGGATACTTATTCTTCACTGTGACTCGATTCAATTGCCGATAATCTATGCATAACCTGAGAGTTCCATCATGCTTCTTTGCGAACAAAATCGGTGCTCCCCACGGTGATGTGCTATTCTGGATGTATCCCTTATTAGCAAGTTCCTGAAGTTGCTTCCTGAGTTCTTTCATTTCTTCCGGCGCCATCCGGTAAGGTGCTATAGAAATAGGTGCTGTCCCCGGAAACAATTCAATACTAAACTCAATCTCCCGATGCGGTGGTAATCCTGGTAGCTCGTTGGGGAAAACATCTTCAAATTCGTCTACCACTGGAATTACTGCACGTCTTCTCGAAACACTGGGCTCTCCTTTCAAATCCATGAAGATAGCGTAACAAACTGCGTTCTTCCGCCCTTCGAGACATGCCCTAACATGACGCTCACTCATTAACCGATTACCACCACCCTGGTAGGTGATTACCGTCCCCCTATCAGACACTAGGGTCACTTTCCTAAGTTGACAGTCCAATCCATCCCCCTATCAGATACTACACCGTATCTGGACAACCAATCCATCCCTAAGATTACATCATAGGTTCTCATGGGGATTACAATCAAATTACTTTTCAAAATCTCATCCCCAATCTTTATTTTTCAAGCTTTACAGATGCTATTCACACGCACCCGCCCCAATGGTGAAGCTATAACTAAGGGTTCATCAAATTCTTCTATCTCTAATCCCAAGGCATGTACAAATGAACTCAAAACGAGAGAATGAGTGGCACCAGTATCAAATAACACGTGTGCTAAGGACTGAGAAACCATGATCGTACCATCGACAACTGCGTTATTGGTCTGGGCATCTGAACTCCCTGATGTCATCGCATGAACCTGCACTGGAGCTTTTCCTTTACTTCTACCCATATTACTAGTTCCTAGATTAACTGGCCGATATTGCTACGATGATGGCGACTAGACACTAGCTGTACTCGACGCTCGATATTGAGGGACGTTACGCTAAAAGTTCTGCAGTTGGTGTCCTTGTGCTGGATGTGACAGTTGCTGAGGAGAGAACTGATGAAATGGAAGCCGAGGATACTGTTGTGGCTGAGGAAAAGTCTAATGCTAAGGCTGACGACTAGCTCCTTCTCGGGTCTGAAATCCTATGCGAGCACTCCTGATAGGGCAATTCCTCTTGATGTGTCATGGCTGCTAGCAATAATGACAATGGAAGTTGTAGGGGTTACTGCGTGCCGCTGCTGGATGAACTGTTGCTGCCGCTGTTCATGCCACCCTGTTTGCTCTTTCTCGGAGTCGGTCGACTGCTGACGCTCCTCCTGTCGCTCCTCTATGGTCCTCCTGATGCCTTGGCTCGATTCTCACAATACTGTGCGTAGTCACTCTCCACTAATATTGTTGATGACACAAGCTCTCCAAAATTCCTGAGTCGCAGAGCAACTATTTGTCGTTGAATAGGGGCTTTGAGTCCGTCCTGGAATTTGATGCACTTCTCACGCTCTGATGCCACTATTGAGGGAGTAAACTTGGTCAATTCATTAAACTTTGCTTCGTATTCTCGAATTGACATATTGCCCTGCTACAACCTATAGAATTCTGCCGCCTTTTGATCCTTGTATCCCTACAGAAAGTACCTATCATAGAACAGCTCCTCGAACCTATCCCAATCAATATTACCATTATTTTCTAGGTGCTTTGCTTGCTTCCACCAGGTATTAGCACCACCTTCAAACTTATATGCTACGAATTCCACGCGATACTCCGCTAGCACACCAAGCGAATCCAAGTGTTTCACGGTCGAGTCTAACCAATATTCTGCCACCTGTGAGTCTCCAGTTTCGTCAAAGATTGATACTGACGCACGTCAAAATTCCTTAAAGTACGTATGCCAACGACTAGCCCCAAAATCATCAGGTCTTGCCCTTGCTGCCATATGCCAAAATGCTGCAAACATAGCCCTCATCATGCCCTCATCGTTTCCAAACTCGGCATCCGTTGTCGAGCTACGTCTAGGTGCCATTCTCTCACTTCTGAAAATAAAATTTGGACTGTCAGTGGTATTTCATTGTCGTACCTATGTGTGCACAATTTCCAAGGTTCATAACCTTAAGCTCTGATACCATTCTGTCACGCCCCGGAGTACGGG